>CAEGAD010018313.1:0-60145 GCA_903067055.1 Poeciliopsis paucimaculata
AAAGTCTTACTTCTAAATACTAAAAGGAAATACAGTTACTCTAAATTATTTAAACTTCAAATTGAACACTCGGTTCTAATTTGATTTTGCTGCAGTTATTGGTCTTACGGTGCCCCCTGGTGGTGAAACGTTGCTACAACCTCTTGAAAGACATTTCCTCTCAGATTTAAATGTTACCTACCATGTCCAATCCGAATTACATCATTCTACTTTAATCATATTCCTCATCTTTTCAAACGAAGAATATGATGAGTATCATGTTTGACATGTGTCAAGGAGGGCTCAAATTGTAACAATGCAACAGCAGACACGTGGTGCAGATCTTGTGGTGGAAATTGGAGAAGATAAAGAAGCACAGGACACAGGTTTAGAGCAAAAGTAGACTCCAACAGTGGCAGACAGAAACCAAGGAGCGTAAACAGTGTAGAGATGAAAACAATAAACAGAATGCAGACCAGCTGGTGGAGAACCTAAAGAGGAAATTGAGAGAAGGTGGAAATAGGATAAAGAGAAAGGAAACAAAGAGAGTCCAACTAATCAAAAGCTAAGGGCTAATAGACTAAATCAGATGGTCATCAACTTCAGTCCCTGCTTCAACACCCAGAATCAATTAATAAGGTTACCAGGGCTCTTGAGAATTTGACTGCAATTCAGCCATTTGAGTTGGGTGTGTTGGACAAAGTACACATGAAAAAGTATCAGGACACCAACCACTGGACTACACGGAAATACATAGAACAGAGCAAAGAATGGAGCTAAGAAACTCTGTACAAAGAAAAGAACATGTGGAGAGGCACTAATGGAGGGAGATACTTATCACAAAGGGAGCTAAGCTACTCAAAAGACTTAGGATGAAGACTAACACTCATCTAGGAAAACTAAACGCAAATGCACAAATGAAAGAACAAGTATAAACAAACGAAACACAAAGACAAAAAGTATCTTGGCATCTGGTTGCTAGAAAAAAATGAACTCAGAATTGAACAGAATGAGGAAACACCTACAGAACATAAAAAGCCCATAAGGTAATTACCAAAAACAGCTTTGTTAACTTCAGTTTATCTATTCCAGATTATGTCATGCCTTTTAAAATCCCTCAAAGTAACTGGAAGTTTGATTTTGGCATTTCCCCTTTCCAAGTGCAATCTGAAGCTTTCCCACCCCATTAAACCCTCCCACCTGCCCACCACTCTCCTGCCCCCTCCTCCTTTTTCCCTTCCTCCTCATACTTTCCAAATAAAACGGAGCCAGCTGTGCGTCGTCTGCTGCTCAGACGCTGAGCTCAGTCTGTGTAGTGGAAGGAAGCAGAGATGTCCGGTACCATGCTGCTGTTGGGGTTCTGGGGTCTGTGTTTACTGTGGACGGCCGGCGCCATGGAGCGAGGTACCGTTAGTCTAAACGAGATGTTCAGGGAGGTGGAGGAGCTGATGGAGGACACTCAGCATATGCTGGACGAGGCGGTGCACAAGGTCTGCGTCACATTTTATCCATTCATATCAGAGAAAAAATTTCTCATTGAAATCCATTATTATTATTATTAATTTAGAATATAAAAAGTTTACAGTCAAAAGGGTAAAAAATCTAAGTGGGTGGTATTTAGTTTGTCAAGTTTCTGCCAGGCTGAGAATGCTTTTGGCAGATGACACAGATTTTCCATGGCTGGATGTTTGGGGAAAGTCTGTCTGATCCAGCCTGTTGAAGTCTGTTTTGCGCTCAAAATACACACTGACAAATTTACTTGGATGAAGAATCGTCTCTGAGGTTGAGACCCACTTAGTTTTGTTCTTTGAAGTCTCTTTGAAATTCTTTTCAGGGCCTTCCTTTGGCTTTCTTGTTGTTTTTGTCTTAAATTTCATTGGTCCATTAAACCCACTGAGTTGAGTCGTTGTCTGGTTTGGATAATGGCATAATATCATTGCACTGTCTCCAACAGATTACTAATGAAAGCGCTAAATTCTCCTCATCCCCTATGGATCTGCCTCCCAACTACCACAACGAAACCAGGAAGACGGTAAAGGGCAGCAATGGGGAAACTCGGATCGTGGATCGAAATGACAAGGTGGGTTCTTGTCAGACAAACTCATTTGAAAGCTTGTGTCTGTAAAGCACCAAGTCAGAAGCGATATGCTTGTCAAAGCTCTTTAGTTGTTCAACTTCTGCAAAGCTGTCTCTCATATATTGCTCTTTATTTGCAGGAAACTGACAACAGTACAGGAGAGACTTATACTTCCCATGTGCATGTGGAAGTCTCTGGCCTGTGGAACAGTGTGGCTCATGTGAGTTTTTTGTTTTTAGTGTTTGTTTTGTGAGTATTGAATGAAGAAGACTGATAATTAGATGTGTGGAAGAACAGCAGATGGCCAGTTAAGAGGTAATGGGTGGAAACTTGGAGGTAGAAATTCAGCTAATGTGAATTTATTATCACATCAGTTGTCTGTACAAAAACAAACTGAAATGGATAAAAGTTTTTAAGAAACTATTGGTATGGCTAACATCTAAAACTGTTTCTAAAATACTAACACTTTTTTCCCCTTTTTTTTCCCCCCCTAAAAGATCACTCACTGACATTGTAGCAGTACAATGTTTTTTTTTTCCATGCTGAGTAAAATGAGATCATCCAGGAAATAAACTCACTGTATATCTTTTAAAGTTTTTCACCAGCAGGCAGCTGGCTTATTGGAAACTGAGATCATTACTGGAGTTTGCTGCATTACAAAGGTGGTTTTGATCTCCTGCTTTCCTGGCAGCCATACAGATGGTGGTTATGTTAATAGTCCCCGCTGCTTAATGCCAGGAAAGCTTAGAAAGGGGTGGAGGGGAGCCAGCAGAAGCATAACGGAGTAAGCCCAGTTTTCCTAAAGTTGGTTAAAATGTTCTGCATCGCTGTGCAGTTATTGTAAAGTAGCAACTTGTAAATCAACAAGAATATTTGTGAATGTGTTTTGTCAAAGGTGGGGAACATCTGGCTGTTTAAGAGTTTAATCTGCTTGTAAAAAGTCTGTTAGTTTATGAAAGACAGACATAAAATGACCTGAGGAAAAATAAAACCAAAACATTTTTAAATGTTTGTGCAGGAATAGTGCCAGTCACAGTTCATGGTGCTCCTTGTAAAGATGATGCAGCCTCAAAACTGATCTCTTTGCTGGCCCCTGTTCCTTTTAGTACTCTGGAACTTACATCTATTGGACCTAAAAATGTTATGAGAATAGAGGAGAGTAGATTTCATGCCTGGTTAACATCTGTGATGATTTGGCCATATGTTTGTATGGAAAAAGGTCCTTTGTTTTGGTTTACAGGCGGGGGGTTTTTTTGTGTTTTTTTTTGTTTTGTTTTTTTTAAATCTTAGACAGTTCAGACATCATAATCTTACTGCAAGGGTATATGAAAGAGAAACAAACCCCCTTCCTTAATGCAGCACCAGTGGTGCAGCAGTCAGTTGCCAAATATCTTGAGTCAAGACTCCAGGTGCAGGTCACCAGACACTGAGACTATTGTAAACATAAACTAACCTTGAGTGGCCTCATCTGATTGATGCACATATTTCCCCCAAAATTCCCAGTAGAACTAAGCTAACTACAACATGTACATTGTCTGTTTAATTCTGTTGTGTAAACTTTTTTTACAAAAATGATTTACTTTATTTTAATGATTATTTCTTTTGCAGTAACTCAAATGAACATGAGCAATAAATCTGGACAAAAATGCAACTTGCGATATAGCAAAAACATGTCCTACAAATTTGCGTGAACAGCCACGTCCGTTCAAAAGACGCATTTTTTTTCTCGTGTACTTTGTCCAGATGGGATTTTTAAAAATTAAGTTTAGTTTGTTGGATGCAAATTGAATTGATTTATAAATTTGCACAATGGCTGTGAACCGTGCATGCCACTATATTTTGTGGAACTACAATTGAAATTTTCAAAATGCAAGCAAATTAAACTTGAATATGTAAAACCGTCCATGAAAGTTCTTTGCTACTGTGTGGCTGAGTGGTGGATTTGTGTACAATAACTGTGTAAATTACTGACAATAGAATTGTTAGTAATTTCATTCGTGAAACTGCTTTTGTGTATCATCTGTGCATTTTATTTTTATTTACACAGGAATTTTTGGTACTGATGACTTGATTCTGATCAAGTCATCAGTATGATCATCTTTATCAGCTTAAATATGAATACGAACAAATGACTGGAATAACAAACTCCAGTTTAAGCTGACGGTGTGGTATCCCAAACCAGTCTTTGGTACAATCTGCCTTCCTTTTATAAAGGCATGAAATCTCTCCAGAACTGAACTGAAGACGTGCTAATATTAAAGTCATGTAATTTTTTATTTAAAAGGAAAATAAAGCACACCTTGCAAATTCTCTATTTAGAACTTTATACACTTCGATGTTTTTTTTTTTATTGCATGCAATCTGAAATGGCATGTTTTAATTGCATTGCTTGTCTTGTATTATGCATGGGACAACAGTTTACCTGCCTCATTGACGTGTAAATATGGTCTGAACATCGACAAATGAATAACATGAAAATATTAGAGGTGTCAAATGTTAAAATCAAATGAGATAACATGAATGAACAATCTATCCACGGGGTGTTTAATCTTGCTTACATCTGTTGACTTTCTGTCATTTGAACCTTCAGGAGTGCATGGTGGATGAGGACTGTGGGGACCTAAAATACTGTTTGTATGAGATTGAGAACTCAAGGTGCCTTCCCTGCATAGCAACAGATATGGTGAGAGCTCAGTCATCATTTTGTTCTATATTTGCATCAACTCCATGTGCAATCACAAAGCCACTATAACAAGATGCAGCAAGTCATAACAGGTGCTATGTACCAGTGCCTTGTACCCTTTTTCTTTTTGTTGTTGTTTTTCTGTTCTTTACCCAAAAAAAACAACCTCAAGGACTGAATGGAAAGCATCTGTGAAAGGCAGTTATCAAGGACAGATTCCCATCTAAATATAGGACTAGACTCTGACTGAACCATTTTAACACATTGATTTGCTTTTCCCTAAATCACTCCAGTCAAGCACTGGCACTTTATCAAGCGCTTCCAGCTGGAAGATGAATATCCATCAGTCTTTTATAGCCAGGTTTTCTTCTGAACTATTCCTGTATTTATCTCCCTCAACCTTCCTATTCCAAGTTCCTTTTGAAAAATGTCACCCTGCCACCTCCAGCTTTATACTTCCTCCACCATATTTTGATGCAGCTCATTATGTTTCTGAAGTGATGTGGGAGGGAATTGTGTAAATGATCTAATAAAAGTAATAAAAAAAGTTTTTCTTTTTAAGTAGTGAAACTGTTACTGAAAACTGTGCTTCCCTTACAGCCATGCTCAAAGGATGAGGAGTGCTGCTCAGATCAGATGTGTGTTTGGGGCCAGTGTACAGCGAACGTCACCCAGGGGACGGCGGGGACTATCTGTCAGGGTCAGAGCGACTGCAGGCCAGATCTCTGCTGTGCATTTCAACGAGGTGATATGGAGTATATGTACAAGTCTATATTTGCATCAGACTCTATGTAGAGTGTACACTTTGAGTGCAAAAATCTGTTTAAATCTTTCTAAAAAAACATTTGATTCGATAAATCCCTTTTTACTGCATTATAGCAATACAATATGAAATGCTGAGGTTTAAAAAAAAAAAAAAAAGTTTTCCTATACAGTGGTATTTTAGTTGGCACACATTCAAAAGTATATCAAACAAATGTGGATAAACGCACAACATTCAAGTCAGGTGTGCATTGTTCAGTCTGTAGTCTACCGAATGGCAGGTTTTCGGCTATTGACTCTATGAATAACTATCAACTGTCTTTATCTTGTGCAAAGTTAAAAGAACTAAAGTGAGCATTTAAGATGCTCTGTGATACAGCTGGGCAATTTAAAATAAACCCAGATTGACTTCCTTCTTCTTCCCCTCAGAGTTTTTGTTTCCAGTATGCAGTCCCAAACCTTCAAAGGGAGAGTCCTGCCTGAACCACCCCAACCTTCTTATGGACATGCTGGAATGGGACCAGGAGGGCCCCAGAGATCACTGTCCATGTGTGGCCAACCTACATTGTCAACCTCATAGGTGAGAACAAACACTGAACCGCAAATTTCTTGGGTACCGCTAACAGCAAAGGTGACGAAGTTTTACTCCAAACTCTTTCTTTTTGCAGTCGTGGATCCGTGTGTGGAGAGTAGGACTGAAGGCGTAGAGGTTTCCAAAGAGTTCAGTTCAGTGCAGTGTCCCATCTGGACATCACCGGCATTCTTTATACTATTTATGCTTAACTGCAAGTCTGTATTGCAAGACAAAAAGTAAATAAATGACTTTAATTTAGTTTTGACAGTTTTATGTATTTTCTTTCCTCGATCCTTTAAAGGTAAGAAATCTTGCCCTGGATGTTTCATTGAATTTCCAACATAAATGTTCAATCAGATTTTAGGTTTTTCCATGTCGGTGAGCTGCTGCATCTTGGCTCTATTGCTAGATGATGATGATTTATTTCAGACAGACATTTCACCAACAAAACAATAAAAATAAAGACTTTCATGTTTCTAAGTGTAAATACAATACCTTACTATCAAATTTACATACTCAAATCTCAAATATATGTAATTACATCACTTATTCGGTGACTAAGTCTGAAAAGGCGTATGATGAAGTTTAACTTAATCATACTCCTGATGATTAGGTCTGCAATGGTAAGGTTTGGGCTATATAAATGAATGGAAGTCAGTGCAAAGTTCTTGTGAATAAAGATGTGTTGACACAATAAAAAGACATTAGAAATTACCTTGGCGTAAAAGCTGTCATTGCTCCTCAATCTGGAAAGTGTTATGAGCCATTTCCAACAAAGTGAAGTTCCATCATTGAACAGTGGGGGAGGGAAATGTAAGATGGCCAACCAATCTGCTCAGGAGTGCATATGCAAGCAAATTCATTCACATTAAAATGTTCAGATTTGTGAGGCGGGGGTTCATCTACCAAGACTCTGTATTCAGGACAGGATAACAGCAATGATGTGGTCTTGCTCGGCAGCCACAGATGAATTTGACACCTCTCATTAAGTTGACCACCAACTTCTCTGTATAAGAATGCCTTCTTGGATCAAAAGTTAGGCAGTCAGCAGAATGGCTAAAAACTGGGCCAGAATGATTCATGTGAAACATAACAATTATACAAATGTACAATTGGACTTGCAACTTGCAATTGCAAACAAAGAATAGTGTTTCCTTTTTTTCACCCAGTGATGTCTTAATTTTTAAAGTTTCCCAGTAATTTAACTTCTTGCATGCCCACCAAAAGAAGATGGTGAATTTTTAAAGAAAAAAAAAAGTCATACAGTACTAGACTGCTGCATCATCCAATATTGTTTTTCAAAGATTTCTTTCTGACAATCCTCATTTGTCATCTGATAAACTGACAAACCTATAGCAATTTAACATCTCTGAACACTAGGGGGCAGAAAGGGAAAGATGACTGTCTGATACTCGCATGATCATTACGTGGTCAGATACAGATCTCTGTCTTGCAGCAAGCTCTGCTGCAGAAAACAAAATGCCTTTGTCAGAAGTTTGGATTTGAACATTTTTATGTTTGACTATGTTGGGAAAAATCTAAGGATTTTCTTTGAGTTTGCCTAACTGCTATGGAGCCTTTCTGTGATTAATAAAACCTATTTTGAAAAGTAATTGTGTTTAATGCTGCATGGACAGTTTTTTCTTCTTCTTCAATAACAGTGTTATTGGATACAATCTGCATATTTTCCCCAAAGAAGATACACGCCTGTCAGTATAGCAGTGTACTCAACACGATCAAGAATTAAAAAGTGAGAATCTGCACTATGCAAGATCCATCAACGACGTTTAACTAAAAAAAAATGCACAAGCACTTACAGGAGAATGTATAAAGCGATGGTGTCTGAGTTTTGTAATGAGTTCAAAAATTCCATCCCTTTCATTCACTTTGAAGACTGGCCTTCATTGCACATTGACATTTATAGTACAGGTGTTTATTACTTTAAGCACTAAGATAAAATCTTTAAAATAAAGAGTCAAAAATGTGTTCCATGAAAGGACAAACAATTGCATGTTAAAAAAAAGACACATTCAGACAATTTTTAAAAAAAATTTTGTTTCAATGTATTTAAAGAACTTGTTGGAATTTCGTCTTAAATCCTGTTATTTCCTATTTTCAGTGCAACCACCTGTTTAGTTTTTGTTAACATGTTTCAAATAAAGGTTTAAGCTTTAAAAAAAAAATACAACGTGGTTATGTAATTAACTTTTTGTTCGTCGCATTTCTGTCTAAGATAGTAAATTGAACTTCAGTTGAAGATGCTGGGGTCTCTGTAGTTTTATTCCGGGGAAACGGATTGTGAATAAAATAAACAGGAGTGACACATCGTCTTTTTCACATCTACGCCGGACACCGCTGCCGGGTGACGTCACGGCGGTTTATTTATGCTGCAAGCTTCCTGCCGAGTCTGGTTACTCTATCTGCCTCTTAGCGGTGCTCGCTGTTACTCCGCCTCTTCGCGGATCACACCACGTTTCCAACCGGAGGAAAGAAAAGTCGACCTCCCGTTTTTTCTGGGTACGTACAATGCTGTACATGTCGCCGCCATCAGCCGTGTGGGGGCTGAAACACTTGTTACCGGTTTTCAGAGGGCTAAACGCCTCGCGCCGCTGCCACCAGAGCGTGTTTTAGGAAGAAGATGCGCCAGGAGGAAAAGGAGGGAAGGGTGGCTAAAATACTACGCTGTGGCAAATATGTGGAGCAATTTGGACTTCCTTTGATTAGGGTCGACCTCACATTAGCAGAAGTCACAGCTGCGCTGGTTTTAAGCAATATTCTCAATTTTCAGTTTTTTTTTTGTTTTTTTTCCCACTCTTGCAAACGATTTTTAAACCGAAACGAGAAAGATATAATTGGTTTCAGTGTTTCCGTGCTCATTTAATTAGCTTCAGCTCATCGAGTTTTCTCCGCCACTCCTGACTTTGGAGTAATGTGATTACAGGCTGTTGAAGCGCTAGAAATGGACAACGAGTTTTGGGTCGTGATAAGGATGTTGCGTAGCTGTATGTAATGAGAATCACGGGATCCGTTGTTTTCAGTTTGCAGTTTTTGATGTGTATATATATATATATATATATATATATATATATTTTTTTTTTATTTTATTTTTTTTTATTTTTATTTTCTCGAATGTATAATTCCACCCCACAGTTTTGGTAAATTTCTATTTTGTAGTGCGTAAGTAAAGTTCTGTTATACATCCAGAATGATTCCGTCATTTTACCAAGGAGCTGAACAGATGTAAGATTTCTGATGCAACAACTCTAAAATGCTGAGAGAGGCATGCCAAACTAAATTGGCACAGATTGGAATACAGCCACTTTCAGTCAAGAATCTGTAGAATCAGCTTTTGGTTGCAATTGCAGGTCTTTTGGGGGGTACCACTCCACCACATTGACACATCTAGGGAACATTTTTTGTGCAAAAATATCTTTCTATTTGTCAAACTTGTTGAGGTATGGCCATCCTCTCAGACTAGCTTTCCTGTCTCTGCTGAAGAGAAGTTTCCCCACAGCAAGAGGTTGCTACCACTGTCTCACAAACGCCATGGTGTGTTTTGCATGTATGCCGGATAACTCGATTTAGGACTCACCTGACTGTGGCACACCACTCGGCTATTAGTTAAAGCGCACAGAAAAGCCTTGCACCTTTGTCATTCTACTTCAGCAAAGAGCTGCTTTGTGTTGGTTGGTCACATTAAGTTAAATTCATTGAAATCAATGGCAGTCCATGGCAGTATGTTGAAAAGGAAAAGGATGAGCGCTGTGGGACAAGATAAGGCAATCAAACTGCTTAAGAAATACAGATTTCCTGATTGCCATCATGAGAGCGATTTGACCTGCAGTACAAGTCTGCTCCAGTCATCTGGAAAGATGTGCTATTGTAGCAGGAACCAGGGAGAGTAGGTTGACATTCGTGACTGAGATGAAGAATGCTGTTGCACAGGGAACATGCCATTCTCTGTGGTGCTCAATCAGTGATCAATTGGCTGTCTCTGGGCAGCTTTTTTGTGTGTGTGCGTGCGTGCGTGTGTAACCTCACAAAAAACTGAAGTAGAAGTAGATGGATGCGTTATCAGTTGGGAGATTTTCACCTTGTGATACACCCCGAGTAAAAATAAAAGTTTATTTTAAGTAAAAGTAAAACCTAATCCCACTGCTTCTAAAAAGTACCATGTAAGTTAAAGTTGTTTAATTTCCATACATGAGCCCAGGCAAATTTGTTTTTCTAAGTTTAGTAGTTTTGAAATGCTCACACAGCAGAATTTTGCATCTTTTTACTATTCTGAAAATAAGTTGTATTTTGGAAGGTTAAATGGGGAAAGCTGAGTCAAAGGCAATGCAGATCTGCAGCGTAATATGCATTTCATTATTTAAACACTCCTCACCAGCTGCACCTGCAACCAGATGGAGGTGGCACTCTGAATCGTGGTTTCTGACAAGCCTCGTCAAACTGGTTCTGTTTAAATGCAGAGACTATTTTAATACAACTGTTGCCAACAAAGATCCTGTACCGTACACAACAGCACAATGCTTTGTGTGACAGTTTTGATTGAAATCAGCTTTCCGTTTTACTCCACAGAGATAGAGAAAAGTCCGGTCTGTATGTCAGTTTTTTTGGCATCTCGTTAAAAAGCACTTTGTATTTTAGGTTCAGTATTGAGAATAATTTTAAACGCTTTGAACTGGACCAATGTTTTAAAACTTTGGTCCATCTTTTTTGTACCTGTAACTGGCCTAGCTGTCACGTCTCTGTTTTTCCCCGTTTTAAAAATGGCACATTGAGATTTCCTGCATTTATTTGTCAAATTAAAACTATCATTTGTTTTTGTTTTGTTTTTTTCTTTGTAGTGATGGAATCACTTCCTAGAGACTACTTGTGGAACCTCTCATCTATTTAAAAACTCTTTATTCCACAGGTGCCCAATTTAGGCATTATACCAAATCACATCAATTATTTAACCTTAAAGCATCAGGGATCAACTTACTGTCTGACTGTCTGACTGCAAGCTACTGTGGCTCTTTCACAGACACTTTATCAACGACCACAGAAGCTTCTGGCTGGGTCCTGGGCTGGCCTAAGATTACAGATTACAGCTTTGTTTGCTAAAATTGGTCTTGCATTAAGGCATATATACACACACACACACACACATATATATATATATATATATATATATATGACCTTACAAAGTCTATATGCACAAGCTGGTGTTTACAGAGAGACATGCAGAAATTCTGTGACGATGAGATCTCTGTTTAAACAAGTTGACACAGTTTCTTCTGTCAGTGTTGCAGTTAAAATTCATGAAGATTTCAAGGAAGTATTTTCAGAAGGGTTTGTTTAGGAATTTGGCCCCGCTCCCATCTTTCTTCCTCAATGCTTTAGAGATAATTGTACATGTGCCAAGTGTCCTTAACCTTAAAGAGAAACAGCAGTTTTTAGCGTGAGTGTTTGAAATCGTACCTAATTTCTGACTTTTAAACTGTGATCAGTTTCCGTTTTCAGTAAAGTTAAAACTTGTGAGCGCTGAAAAAAGCTTTAGCTGTAACTGTTATCCTTTGCATTAAGAGTGAGCGTTACAACTGCACAGTATATCAAGTAACAATAGTTTTTGCCAAAGATGCATTACACCTTGTTGTTTTATTACAGATGAGTACACACCCACAGTGGAACGTTTGACGACAAAGAAACTACACAGTATACTAATAATGCACAAATGCTGTATTTCTACAGCTCTGATTTGCAAAGATCTTGTGATATTTGAGGGAATGTTTTCCAGAAGGCATATTCAATCCCAGTAATAGCTGAAAAGGGGCTATCATAGTGGAGAAAAGTCTGAAAATCTTATTCATCTGCTACAAACAGACTTGAACTGGATTTTGGTTAGTGCTTTGCGGGGTTTCCCCCGGTTTGTTCCATTATTATTAAATAATCTATAAACGAATGTTCATAATCGTCCAATAAATGGTGCAGGCAGAAGTTTTCCAACTTTCGTTGATCAAACTATACAGTTAACATTTAACCTGACTTGTGCTACAGCGATTGCCCCCACTGAGGAGAGAGAACTTTTCTAGCGTCGCGTACAACTTTCTTTGTTAAAATATGCCATCTTTTGTTAATGGAGAACTGGGTTGCATGGTGGGACAGAAGTTCTTCTCTCCACTTCCCTCATGTTCACTAATGTGAAAATATTGTCAGCTAAGCAAATGGGTTGAACACGATGGAGAGCATCAAAGGCAGGACAACTAAAGTGTTACTTTCTTCCACTACCTATTAATAGATAATACTATAGTGTGTCACCTTCTCTCTTACAGCTGCATATTTATATCTTTGCTTATGAAACTCTAAAACATGATTTTTATTTGCCCAATTTTACCCGTAATTGCAAGTCTTGTCTGTATGTTTTAGACGACAGTGTGGATTATACAAACTATCAAAATAACTCATGGTGATGAGCGTAGCAGAAAAAAAGAAATGCAGAGCAAAAACTGAAAAGCATGTCTTAAAGCATAAAAAATGAAGGATATCTTTAAAATGATCCAAATGTTTAAAAATTTGAGCTTAGAGGTTAAAAAGATGTTTTCTTACAAGCTTTATTTATAACATTTCAATAAAAACCTCATTGTGTGAATGGTTTAACTAGAGCATAGTATTAAAGAATCTACAATAAAATGCTGAAATGCATACATAGACTTATATCGGTGGTGGTATCATGCTTGGGGGGCTTTTTTTTTCCCCCACTGGTGCTGGTGAGTTGCACAAACTGGGTGGACTACAGTAACAAAGGACTGACTTAAAGTTGTATAATTTTCCCAAATCTCCATAATCATCCTAAAAAAACAGCAGGGATTACAATAAAAACTCTTCTTACACAGTTGAATTACGTACCTAATTGGATCAAACTACTCGCCTTTTAGTTTATTCTTGCTGGTTTAGCAGCCAAACTGTAGCCTTTGACAAACCATAAAGATGAGCCAAACTTTTTTGCACAGGCTGACTTTCAAGTCGAGTTTGTTTGCATCAAGTAGAACCAACAAAGAATTATTTTATTTTACAAACATGTCGCCCAACTATTAACCCATCAGCTGTTGCTGAAAACACAGCATTTCTTGCTCGTCTGTTCAGCATTGCCTTGCTTCCAAAACTCAATCAACAATCACTATGTTCTGGAATTTTCCTCTTTTCATGAGAAGGGGTCAAGTGATGCATTCAGGAGCACTAAGAGCGACTGAGCTTTCAGGAAATTGGATGCAGATGGGCAGAGGTTGCTATGGATATTTAAACTATAAAAGTGACATGTCATTTTGTAACATAGACAAGAAATATGTATGAAATGATTATTTAGTTACCCTGTAAGAATCACTTGTGGCAACATGGTGGTGTTTTTTGAAAGGCTTGCTGCACCATGAATAAAACCAAAGAAACATTTATTGCTAAGCTCCTAAAAGTGAGGCTCTAAGGTCAAACTGTTTAAAGTGAAACCGTTTCTAATATTGGCCCAACATCTGCTGTTTTTTGTTTTTTGTTTTTTCATTTTTGTTATTTGCCAAACAAAAAAATACCTGTTTTGATTTGGGCCTGCTGTCTAGCTTGTTTCGACTGAGTGTTGTGTATTCAGCTTGGCTCTGGTCGCAGCGGCGCTCTGACAGACGCTCAGCTGGAGCGAGCCGCTTGGCACTTGATGCGATGGAGCAAACAATTCATCCGCAGCTTTCAACTGTGCCGGGGTCCACAGAGCTATTTCTCGCTTCGTTCCGTAAGAGTCACCAAGCCTACGCAGTCCGTAGTAGAGCTGTTGTCATAGCAGCATGAAATACTCCATTAGTGTCCCCTCTTTCACTAATAATTAATGTTTGTTGGGTAATTATAATCCGCTTCTGTTCAGGAGCAGAAGTGGCGCATACAGAGTGATGGAGGAATCTTGCACAAAATGTATCTAGTTTCAAAACTGTTTCCTATGTGATTAATATTTTTAAATCTCAGATGTTATGAACTCTGGAAGGTTGCATCAGTTGCCTTAGCTTTTTGAAGATATTGTAGGGGGGTATAGCTCAAATATAAAAATCAATAAAGGTGGGATGGGATTTTGGCATGTCTTGTAGTGATTTTTTTACATAGTCTAGTGGATTTTTATGGTTGTTGGTAGACAAAATGTCCTATTCAAAATATACTTAACTGTTTAAAGAAAACAGTCAGACTTCAGCCTGAGTAAAGGTTAGTATTTGTAGCTCTTATTTAGGAGGTTGTAGTATAGAAATCATTTACAACTGTTACAGTAAAAGAAAAATTAGACGAGATGAGAACTTTGACACCTTTTCAACTATAATTATGATGTATTAATGTTACACTGCAGACTTGACATGAGACCTTTTCTTAGAACCACCAGCAAAGTCATTATTATTTTAAACTGTAAATAAAAAGAAGTGTTTTCATGTGGTGTGGTGCGTAAAGAGTGTTCTCCTGCTTTATGAATCAAGTGCTGTAAATAAATGTAATTCTTAACAAACAGCTGTAATACCAGAGTGCTAACCGTTTAACTATAGCCACTGGAGCTGAAAAACCCGTCTCATGTCGCAGTCACTTATCTGACACGATTTGCTTAGTTTTATTTCCCACTGCTCTGCAGGTTGTCATGCTGGATGTATAAAGGACAAAGGCTCATAGTGCTTTATAAATGATGGATGGTAGATAAGAGTGAAAAGATTTGGTATTGAAAAGGGAATTAAATGCGGAAATTCAGACCTGCGTCAAATGGAGAAGTCGACGCACTCGTTTTAGGACGGTGCCGCATAATTATGTTGGTGAGAACTGTGACAAGAGAGCTTGAACTGTGAAGAGGAAGCTATGATAACCCAGCCCCCTTCACATGAGTGTGATGGTGGGAAGATGTTCTCCTTTTTAAGTTTTTTTTATTAAGTTTTAATGTGTTGCATTTAGGACTCCAGGTATCCCTTAAAAGTGCATTTATAGTCCAAATTTCCCCAAAATTGTTGAAGGTACTTTGCTTTTCAATCATCTCAAGGCTGGAGTTTTAGCCTTTGTCTCACCTCTTTTTTATTTATTTTTTTTCCCCTTCCACATAACTAGTTGAATTAAATGACTAAGTCAATGCTTTGATGGTCTTCTATTTTACCATGCATGTGCATTTAACAGACTAGTAAATTGTTTCAGGCACATGAACATTTTCTACGTAGAATTTTTTTTGCGTAGAAATATTTTTACATTTTTATAGTTCAGGATTTAAATTGATGTCATTTTTTTTGTATTTGTTATTTTTGGTCATACTTTGATATTGGATTTTGTGAATTTGTGCAAGTTAACCCTCTAATTAAAAAAAAAAAATCTCTGCAAAGTAGTCGGAAAATTCATTTCAGACTGCGTCAAATTGGAGTTCAGGAGATACAGTCACAGGAGGGTTTGTGAGCCTGTCAACTGTTGCAAATAAACCTTGACCATTGTTAATGTTTTTGTTACGATTTCCTCAAAGAATTTTTCCCTTGCATGTTTTAGTGTGCTGTGATAGCGCTGCAGTCTTTCTTCGTAGATTTCTTAACAGACATGAAGTTGAGTTTCCATGGAGACTATCTAATAAAAAGGCCAATAGAACCTAAAAATCAACAAATTTTGTAGATAAAGTAAAATGTCAGAGCCAGACTGGAGACGTGTTTCTTCCTGGAAGCAAGGACTACATGAATCCGTGTGGTCGTACTTTGGTTTTGAAGGTTTGCCTTTTTTTTTTTTCTTTTTTTTTTTTTGTTTAAACACATGCTGTGGCACACTTCAGCCCTACCGATTTGCACAAGGCAGTCTCCTCAGTAAATGATTAGATGTCTTATCTCCAGAATATCCTGTAATTGTACATACGAAGTGGTTGTGTTTTAAATCCAATGTAATCCCACTGATAAGCCTTTTCATATTTACAGTTAATGTCAGAGCGGGCTCCAAGCCTGGCTGTCGGTGATAAGCTTTATGATGATGAGCCTCTTCTCTCTTTTTTTGTTTTGATAAAACTTTAGTCTTTTTTTTTTTTTTTTTTTTTTTTAACTTTGAAAAAAGTTTATTTTCTGCTGTTCTTGTCTTTTGATAAACATGTTAGATAGAAATGTGGCAAGCACACCATTTCTTTTCAGACTTTTAAAGAAATAATATTTAGTAGAGTTTCTGGTTTAGTCATGAAGAAAATCGGTTCACTCTAAAGTTTTTGTTTTCTTTTTCAAAAGAAATGTTTCTTTATTGATGTCTATTTTTGTACTGAGGAAAAAGTTGAGGCACCCCGACTCTTAATGTATACTCTTACCCATTTGGTTTGAATTACTTCAGAGAGAAACTTCTAGTAGCTATTTATCAGTTTGTGTCATTTGTCTGAGGAAAGCTTGCCTTTCTCTTCATTTTCAGCTTTATTATATGTTTAGCTCAGATCAAGTTGTCCTACAGAATCTCAATGACTTCAAGTTCTGATCTTTGATTCTGGTTCAGTCTGACTGCTCCACTATAGCAAGAGTCTGACACAAGTCCAGTGACGGTGTTGCAGAGTTTCTGAAAACTTCTTTTATCATTTTGTGGTCTACTTTCTGGAAGAACTTGATTGGATGTACAGACCAGGGCAGGTTTCCAGTTGTTTGAAGTTCCTCCAACTGTTGTCTAGTTTCTGTACATTGGAATTGCTAATGCCAAATAATTTTGATACCTATTTAATTCCCTCTCTAAACTCATTGCCTTCGACATTTGATATCACCAAAGTGTTTATACCCACTTAACAGGGAAAACTGCCTTCAAAACGCTGAGCAATAATATGTCCGGCATATTATTGCTGAGCAACTAAAGTGCTAAACATGTGCAACTAAAGTGTTTTTAGTTTTAAAGAATAAATTTTAGTGCAGACAAAATTATTCCACACCAGAAACTGCTTATTTTAACAGTCTTAAAATGTCTTTTTGTTGAGTTTTTTGGGGGTTCAAACAATTTAATACTAAATATCCATATACAGATATGTTTGAAAACACAACTGTACATGAATACAATGTCAGTCATACGTTTTGTAATATTCATGATTTAGGGAAGGATTGTGGGGGGGGGGATTAAGGCTTTTTTTTTTTTTGTTTTTGTTTTTTTTTTTTTTCCCCCAGATATGAAGCTTGACTGAAAAATTTGTCCCTAATCCAGCTATGTGTTCCTGACAGAGTGCAGCAGGTTCATATAAAAATAACTCCACTCTCTGCAACCTTTGACAACCTTCAGCAATCCCTCGAAGCCTTATGTTTGACATTGGGTCCACAAAGCGGAGGGTTACCTCTCTGCTCTCTACTAAGAAGTGCTTCGTTGAAGAGTTTATCTGTTCATTTCGTCGTGTAGGTGGAGTGTCATTGAGGAAGTCGCCAAGGCAGCTTTCCCGTCATCATGGTGAACATCCCAGAATACTATGCAGGGAAAAATGTCCTGATATCCGGAGCAACAGGCTTCATGGGAAAGGTACGGCAGTGGTTTAAGTGGCTTGTGAAATGTGGCTGAACTTTGTAAACTACTGCTTGGAAGTCTTTTCTTTTTCTTTTTTTTTTTGTCTCTCCATCATCAGTAAAATAAGACATGTCTTGTTTTTTTTGTTTTTTTTCCTTTCAGCTGAACGGTGCATTTGTGCGTAGTTGCAAGAACGTAATGTTAATGATGTCAATAAGTTTTTTTCTTCGTTTGTTTTTTTTTTAAGTGGTTTGGTCTATTTTTAGCTGAATAATGTCAACTAAACTAAAAAAAATGGGGTCAGTACTGACTTGCGCAATGCTCCAATAAGCCAGAAACAACTTCAGTCAGTTTATGCATGTTATCTTGTAAATCATAAAAATGACTCTTATGTTATAGGAGTGGAGGTGGAAAAGATCTTTTGTTTTACGACACAAACTTTTTAAGACTTTAATATCTTTTGGTGTACTAAATATCCCATGTCTGCTGCTAGAGAAGGGCACCAGCTGCCTGAACAATACTAAGCTAATAGAAAGTCGAGTATTAAAAAAGGCACTGAAAATAAAAATTATTTATACGTCTTATGGTGTCCCTTTATCCAGGATTGTAGCTGTGGTCTAGTCAGAGTTTAGCACTTAGTCTAGCTTTGATTGTTGTAATTATTTTTTTAATGAAAATTCCAACCATTGCATGAATGTTACTGGATAAAATCTGAATAACACAGAGTAAATTCTTGCTCCAAATTCAGTTTGAGGATAAATAAATGCATTTTCTTGTTTCTTGTCAAAGGTTCTGCTGGAGAAGCTGCTGAGGTCCTGCCCTGGGGTCAAAACTGTTTACGTAATGGTTAGGTCAAAAGCTGGGCAGAGCCCTCAAGCCCGCGTAGCCGACATGATTAACTGCAAGGTGAGAGCTGGGCGCTCAGAAACCATAATGAGTGGCTGTCACAGAGGTGTGGAAGATGTGGAGCTTCTGAAAAGCCTGTTACACTTGTTTGTGTCCAAATACATTAACACAGTCTTATTGTGTTTAAGATTATAGTGGACACTTCTCCTTAAACTGCTTCTTAGTTTATATAGTCTATTATTACTCATCTCCTCTGTTTATTTACTTTAAATAATCAGAATGTAAAACATTAGAACAGAACTGTATTATTCCACGTCTATAAGTCGGGATAGGTCAGCTTTGGATGCGCTTTTGTAAGTTGCTTAAAGTAAAGGTTGGGGGTAATTCTGCTGAGTCTTCCTCTTTCTTAAGAAGATGGCCGACACTGATGAGGTGGCCACATCAAAGGATCAGGAAAGATGACTTTAGATGTTTTCATCAAAAGTTTTGCAATATCTAGCAAGACTTGCTTAAGAAGAAAAGTACATGCACCTAAAATTAGCACTCAGAAAAGCAGAGAAATTCAGGAGAACTGTAAACTGAGTTAACACCAGTGCAAGATGCATTTTTTTATAAATATTGTTGGAAACTTTTTTTATTTCAGAAATTTAATTCAGGAATTCAGGAAATGTCTACATTATGTGCTTTCATTAAGGAAAAAGTGATTTCAAGTATATATCTTTCTGTTAATTAATTATTGTGGATGAAAACTAATATAGTGCATCTCAATTTAAAATATTACACAAGACTAAGAAAGAAAAAATACAGAAACGTTCAGGCCCCAGACTGCTGGTTCACTGATGCCGTGCACATAGTGGGTAATCCACTGGGGGATACGATATCCACAGAGCACAATAAAGGAAAGTTGAGTGGAAGGAAAAAGAATTGACCAAGCAGTGCGGGAAACTGTAGCCTTGAGAAGATTTATAATGTGAAGTCCTTGTATGAATATGATTTAATTTTAAAGCAGGATTTGGAATATGACAACACAGCATAAAGGATTAATGGCTCCATTAGGGAGAATCTTCAGACCTAAACTTTATAGAGTGTCATCAAGTGAAATGTCAAAGCCAACAACAAAATGAGCTAAAAATCATTTGAAGCAACTTAGTGCTACAAGCTGACTCATGCAAAAGGACCGGCAACCAAACACTGTGTGCATAGACTTCAGACTGCATTTAGAACGCATTTATGTTTAACTAACATTGACATTTTCTGAGAAACCAACTTTTGGGTTTGAGCCAATGCCATAAAAATGAACAAATATGAACATAAAATATACATATTTTATATTTAAGTGTTCCACATTTCAGAGCTTGAAATATGTACATCTAGGGCAAATATTGTCTTTTCATTCAATATAAATATTTGTTTGCAATGTCCCTTTAAGGACATTTGCTCTATTTTTTTTTTTTCCCCCCATTTACCACAGTATACATTTACAATGCAGTTTCGTCATGAGAATCTGTTTTGTTTTTCTATTTGAAGACATAATAAACTTCTTTATTTATTGTAATGCATTGCATTTCTGACATTTCATTGTTTGTCTCAGTTGTTTGAAAAATTGCAAGCAGAGCAGCCAGACTTTGCAGAAAAGATCACAGCAGTGAACAGTGACCTCACAGTACTGGATCTTGATCTCAGCAAAGAGGATCAGAGCATCCTGGTTGAAAACATCAACATCGTCTTCCACTGTGCTGCAACAATCCGCTTCAATGAACCACTCAAGTGAGGGATTTTTATTTTTTCTCTTTTTGTTTATTTTTTTATGTGGCAAATACTCTGTGTAATTTTCGACAGTTTTCTAGGCTTGGCTCTTTTCAGCCCGGTGTTGATAGAGCGTACCTTCTGTTTGCAGTACACAGAAACAGAACACCTGGCACGCCTTTTCTGCTGAATTTAAGACACAGCTGCTTATTGAGCTCTACTTCCCATACAATCTTTAGAAGAAACTGAGTGTATACCTTAAAAAGCAAAATTTTTTTTTTTTTTTTTTTTTTTTACAAACAATTGTTTGTACTATGTTTTGATTTTTGCAAACCAGACACAATGACACATTGGTTTCTGACAGATTATTTTTTTTGGTTAGCTATGATAGTTATGAGATTTCTAATTCTGTGTTTCTATCAAATAAGAATGCTCCATTTTTCTGAAGAATCTTTTAGGCTGTAGCTAAGTGCATGTTATGGCGTTTTTGCTATGACCATAATTGTATGATATCTGGCCTCATGCCCCTTAGCTGGTCCTCAGTAAAGTGAGACTGAAACATGTTAATGATGCACAGATGTGAATATTGTTACAGATTTCAGATTGTCATCAGTTTAAAAGCTCTTGCATATTTTGTCAATTTCAGATTTCTCTCTTAAAAACTAAAAACAGTACAACATTTAGTAAGATGTCGACATTCAGAATTTTATTTTATTTTTTTCACCTTTGTCATAAGTGGGAATTTAATTGCTATTCTGGGAACAAAGGCGACATCACAATGTGTTTGTGTAAAACAATTTCACATGTATTTTGGACATAAATAAAGAGGAGTGGCATTCTATATTCAGACTCTAAATATGTTTGGTTGACATGAATGGACAATGTCATTAAAACAATAAAGATCTGGCTGATACTAATATTATATCTTTTTACTTTCTCTGTCTTTATTTTTAAAGCCTGGACAGATCTTGAGTGATGTTGGTATAGCTGACTGTTTCTTTGTATTTAGAAAACTGACTTTTCATAATTAAATATTATTTTATCTGTTTAAATTTTTGCAAATGTTCTATTTTTCAGTCAGTCTTTCCGGTCTGTAAACTAAAAATCAGTGAAAATGCTTGAATCTCTGCCTACGCTTGTTTTCTCTGTCTTAGAGATGCAATCCAGCTGAATGTCCTGGCCACACAAAAGATGCTGGCGCTGGCCCACAGGATGAAGCACCTGGAAATCTTTATTCACGTCTCCACAGCTTATGCCCACTGTGACAGAGAGGTCATCGAGGAAGTTGTGTACCCGCCTCCTGTAAACTACCGCAAACTCCTTGACACTCTTGAGTAAGTTTCCAAACAGCAGATTTATGGACAATTATGCAGATTTAAGCAAAATGGAATGTACTGTGTGACTGACAAAAGTCCATGATGCTGTGAACACGCCAGCTTTATCTTTGTTTTACTTTGTAGCACCAAAGTTGATGGTGCTGCAAATTGCTTTTCAGGTATATTAGTGCAACTTTAACATTAAATTTGATGAACGGACAGAGAATGCATCATTAGTAAACCTATACTATGTAGATAAACTGAGTTGCATTCAGGGTGGATATGCCAAAACTGAACAGAATACTATCAAATGCCTTTTTCTCCATTTTTGTTCCAGCCTACTGTTGGTGTTTATTTTTAGAGTGGTGTAAAGGGGCTTTGTTTGCATGTTTAAAGTACCTCATAACTCAGTTTTATTTTCTCCATGGTAAGCTTATTTATAAGCTCTCAACCCATTTCTGTCCTATGCAGATGTTTTAAAAGCAAGTTTGCTCATTGCATGAAGAACCTGTTTAGCAGGTCAAGTTGGAGTTTAAGCCAGTAATTTTCACTGTGCTCAAAAGAAATGAGCTTTTCATAAAGCTTGACTGTTGAGTCAAAGGTAACATTGCTGTTATTAGCTTAGGTACAAGGGCATGGTAATTATTATATATTTTAATTATTCATAATGAATCTTGTATGTAAACTGGATTATCGTCATATGGTGTTTGCATCTATTTTAGAGCAACAGTGTACACAATGTTCTCTGTCGAGTAGACCAAGGCATAGAGGATTAGATTTAACTTGTAAAACGTGTAAAGTTAATAATCAAACCAAAGAAGCATTTTAGATTTTGCTTTGGTTTAAGAAAAATATAACTCTGCGTCGGTCTCCTCATACTTCTGGTAGTTCAGCATAATCCCCTATTACTGTTCTTAGTGCGTCAAGCATTCCTAGATGTTAGACACTGAAACTCAATACGGCATCCCAGGTAAGTCTTGTTTCTCTGCCTTCAGCTGGATGGACGACGATTTGGTAGCAACGCTGACCCCCAAACTTATTGGAGAGCGCCCCAACACTTACACCTACACCAAAGCCTTGGCTGAGTATCTGGTGCAGCAGGAGGCTGGAGACCTCAATGTCGCCATCGTCAGACCCTCGATTGTTGGCGCCAGCTGGAAAGAGCCGTTCCCCGTGAGTCATTCGAAACACTCGTTCTGCTTTAAATTTGAATACATTCTGAAAACCTCTCAACCTACTAGAGTAATGTGTAAATTGAGCCTGAAAAGGAGCCATGTATAAGTTATCAAAGGAGATGACTAGCACCAATCAGCAGCAACTCTGAAATTGTGTCAAAGAACAAGTACCTCTTGTCAGAAAAGCTAATATGCAGTTAAAGCGTTTTTTGGTAGCTTAAATGTAATTCTGTCAGTTGCTGTCACTTGTGCATAAAGAAGGTATCGGTGTCAGTTCTGACCTGGCTTTTCCTCAGTGCTTTAAGAGCTTGGTGATCAAGCCTTAATAATCTATGCATGCAGAGTAGCTATAGACTACGATGTGTCGTAGTCTATAGCTTATTGATTGCTGGTAGAATGTGAGACCTCCAGTAAAAAAGCACTATTTATTGACTCAAAAGCAAAGGTTTAAGAATGTGTCACTGAAGCAGTTCCCAGATATTTTTTGTTTTAAAGGAGAAGTATTCAGCTTCCTCCTATATTATCTTTTATTTTCCCCACATGAAATGGTTTTCATATAAAAAGACAATGTCCATAATTCCTATTGTAAATTAGTAGCATATAAAGAAATGTAGTTATTTAATTATCTCAGTTCTAATGCTATCCATTTCTCAGGGCTGGATTGACAACTTCAATGGACCCAGTGGAATATTCATCGCAGTAAGTGATAAAATCAGTGCTGTTATTAAACAATAAGGGATCCAAGAAGCTTTTTGTAAAAGCCCTTGCTGGATTAAAACATGATGTAATGTTAAAATTCAATTGTGTGATTGGTTACATCAGACTTGCATAGGGATTCATTAGGACACTGAAAGGCACTTTGCAATGAAATCAGTCGTTACTGTTCATGTAAACATTCTATCAAACTAAAGACTGGATTGTAGACACAGCCTCCATGGGGCAGTTTGATGGAAGCAAGACAAATAGGACTTAGTACTTCAAACAACTTTTGTGGTCGTACTTCATTCTGGTGAATTACTACCAGGATGAATCCTGTCATCAGTGTCACTCTATTCCTGGAAAGTGTCTCAGCCTGTTGGAACGTATGAGCCGACGTTTGGGGTCCTGAATTTCTCCTTGCCGCATAAACTTTCTTCATTAATCTGCAATTTATTATATTTACCATATTTTTCAATTAAACCTTTTTCTTTCGCATTAAGATTTAATTTCATCGTTTCAGGCTGGAAAGGGGATTCTGCGTACGATGAGAGCATCTAATGATGCCGTGGCTGACCTGGTCCCTGTAGATGTGGTCATTAACGCAACTCTAGCGGCAGCTTGGTTCTCTGGATCGCAACGAGTCAACAGGTTTAAAATCATCCACTTTTATTGTATAATCTGATCAGGTTGATAGTCACGTGAATTGCAATAAAGTAGTTGCTTCCTTTTGCAGACCTAGAAGCATCCTGGTGTATAACTGCACAACTGGTGGGATCAACCCGTTTCGCTGGGGCGAAGTCGGTATGATGTGTTTATATAACTTTTAATGTAGCCTGTGTGAAGCCTTAAATAATGAAGCTGTCATTAAATATGGCCTCTAATGGCATAACCTTATTGTAATTTGTAATCCACTGCCTGCCACACCTAAACCAGAAGCTTTTGCTAATCTGTTACTAGATCGGTGAGTTGCACAGAAAGTGCATGTTAGCATTGCATGTCCACTACCTTTTCCCATGTGTTTGAGAATATGCTGACATAGATTTAGTTTCAAATGTTTATACACTGGATAGTTCAGTGAGGAATATAAACTAAAGGATTAAATTAAATTTATGTTGAGTTTCAAACAGGGGAAACCTAAATGGGGGGGGAAAAAAAGTGTTCATCATAAAAAAAAAAACTTTTCAGAACAGATTAGTATAAACTTATGGGTCTGGATAAAATATGGTGTTTTCTATATATGTCATAATTACACTCTTGCATCAATTTCTTATAGAAGGCCCAGAAATTAGGGGTCATAAAAGCTTGGTTTTATCTAGGGGTCAGTTGAAAGCTTTTTTTTTTTTTTTTTAACAGTCTCCTTTTACCAAGAAGGCTGCTGGATTATGGGATCCTAATTATTCTGAGTTTTTAAGAGTCACGTTAATCTTCTGTGAAATATTGTAAAATCAAAAGTGCATCCAAATTCTTGCTCCTGTTGAAAATACTCCGTGCTCCACTGAGTATTGTCAAATATTCTATAAAGAACAATAAAAATATATAAATGAATAATCATAAATAAACAATAAAAATATATCGTATATTCTATAAAGAACAATAAAACAAAAGGACTAAAGGTATCATTTAAATATTTGTTTTCTTTCGTTTGTTGGTTTTGTTTTTTGGCAGTTGTGTATAGCAGCAAAAACAGTCAGAAAATGATTGCTGATTATTCTTCACAAAAATATTCATACCTGTTGCTTTCTCAAGCTACAGAGCATTTTACTGAGATTCAGTCTCAGTAAAATGAGTTACTCTGGCTGTAGAGGGCTGTGGTCTACTGTAAGATGTTGCCACCATAAGCAGGGTGGTGTGTATTTTTTATTTTATTTTTTTTGTCACACAGAGGTTTTTATGTGTTGGCAAGAGGGTTACATTTTTAACTCTTCTAACTAGAGAACCTTTTTCCACGTGTCTCTTGTATGTAATGTTAAATTAAACATAAATTGGACATAGGGTATATTTGTAAAATATTAGTGTCTTTTAGAAATAAACTAATATTTCAGCAACTTAATATTGTTTTCATTCAGGTCAGAATGAGCTTGAATCAAGTCTTGTTTATTTAGCGTATATCTTTTTGTTCAGGTCTGAAGCCAGAATGTGTGAAACACATTAACACTGGTCCTTGTTCACTTATGTTGAACAACCTTCTCTTCTTAGAGTACCATGTAATATCCACATTCAAGAGGAACCCCCTCGAACAGGCCTTCCGTCGGCCCAATGTTAATCTCACATCCAATCACCTAATCAATCAGTACTGGATTGCCGTGAGCCACAAGGCTCCGGCCTTCCTGTATGATATGTACCTCAGGCTGATTGGACGAGAGCCCAGGTAACCTCGTCATAGTCGCCTGCTCGGATGTGCCGTAGCTGTGCTTTTCTAACGGTCATAGTAATTTCACGTACACACACCTTTTGCTGCTTTATTCTGTCACTTTCTTCCTAGTGTAGATGCCTAACATCGTAGCTGCAGTGTTGATGTGTGTGTTATTGCTTCTGTGAAGTTCAGTTGCCGTCAAGGAATGTATAACCCAAGAGGCTGCTTTTGGGTTCTGCACTCTTTGCATTTTGCTGCTTAAGTTTGTTTTCATCAGTGTCTAAAATATTAGCTCCACTCAGTCTGACTTGTAAAATGGGCAGAGATGCTGTTAGGGTTGCAGATTCATGTTGGAACTAGATCAAGTCTCATGTGATGGTGCAAAAAGTGGCAGACTGGCAGAGACCAACCTGACAATCAGGACTGGCTTTTATTTCTAAAAGGAGGAAATGCGTCGTCTTCATCTCATCCTCTGTGTCCTCCATGTCCCGTCATGTGTGTATCTCTCTCCTACAGAGAACTGTATAAACATGACCTTCAAGAACAATCCCCTAGAGCAGGCCTTCAGAAGGCCCAATGTCAATCTGCGCTCCAATCCTTTTACTAATCAGTACTGGACAACAGTCAGCCACACCCTGCCGGCCCTGCTGTATGACGGCTATCTCGCACTGATGGGCCACAAGCCCCGGTAAGATCGCATCTGCCACAAACCCCTCCCACACTTTATTGTCCTCTTCCTGCTGCCAATCAACTCCCCACTTCACCTCAGGTTCTCTTCACATTCCTTCCTGATTTCTGTAGCTTGGATTATGGAGAATATAAGACTTCACCTGATCTCAGGGTGTCATCTGAACGTTGTCATGACAGCACAATTTGGGTTCTGTGCAAGCCTCCCCTTCATTCAAAGATGGTTTCATTTATTACGGCTGTCAATTCGCACTTGTCACCCAATCTATCTCCAAAATTAAATTATTTTTGACTAATCGAAAAAGCGGACACCTCCACAGTGCCACTGAACGGCAACGTCAGCACATGGAAATTGACTCCTTGCAATCTAAAGTGTGTTTTGGTGTCTGAAATGAGTTTAGCTTGCACCAGCAGTGGGCTCCAATTGTGGAAGTGCGTTTTGAATCCGATTTGCTTTGTCATTAGTGGCAAATAATGCTCTCTTTTTCCACTGTTTGCTGGTCATTCATGCATGTTTAAAGCTTCCTTTCAGTCAATTGCATGCACTGACAGAATCTGAGTCATTTCAGTCAGCCTCCATTAGTTAAATTGATTGAACTGACAGCACTTCAGTGAAAATTATACAACCCTAACTTTAGATTTAATTCAACACTGGCTGAATCAGAATGAATCAGATTCAATTAAGGCTCTTTTCTACACCTTTCCTACTTAAATGATCATTGCTTGAATTGTGATCGCTTAATTAACACAGAATGAAGTTGGAATACGTCAACTGGATTTACTACACTTACCAGGAAGATAATGATACATAAAGTGTTAATCGTTGTTTTGATTTGGCGCATTGCCATTTATTTAGAGGAATGAATCGGCATAAGGCTGATTTAATTATTGCTATCTAAGGGGATGCAAGCTGTCTTCCTGTTCTGTGCAGAATAACTCCAGTAGGCCATTTATGATTTTTGATGTCAATGTCAATCCTGCCAGCCTCATTACTATTATTATTAGAAGTATTTTTTCAATTATTATTAAGCTCTCCTATATTTTTACTTAAAGGCAGAATAAGCAACTTGTATGTTACAACTGATGATTTAACAAAAATCCAACTGAAATGGCTGTGTGTTGAGTAACCATTAGATCAGTAATGCAGGTAAGATCAAATAAAAAATGTGAAGTCTTTTTTTTTTTTTTAAGGCACTTATGTACCTTTAATTTGTCAATTTTTATCATTTAAATATCTAATTTCCAAAAGCTTTCACACTATTGCTGCTTAAACTGTTGCTGTTTAAACGGATTATTAAATGGTTAAACGGTTTTATTTTAAACAAGCCATCCAGGTTGAGTTAACTTTTAGTCCATTTCATCCAAAACTCAGGATTACTAAAACCGAGCTCATGTTTGAAGGGGCTGAGAATTTTTTATTTATTTATTTATTTATTTTTTTTCATTATTCTAATTCTGGAGGATTTTACAGAGCAGCAACAACGTTGAAATCCTACAACTTGTGTATGTTGACAGGCTGATGGCACTTTATATCTTATAGTGGCCTCCACTCTTAGTTGCACTCCTGGGAAAGATGCATAAAAACCTTTTTTTCTTTTTTTTTTTTACCTCAAATTTAGTATTTTATATAGAACTGAAAAAACACAGGAAGTAAATCAAACTTTTTAATTTGAGAAGATTTACGCAGTTGGAGGAAACTCTGAGCTAATTTAAATAATAAGTAATATTATGCTGTGGGCCTGTGTCTGTTGCAAGGCACCAGAAAACATTGTTGGAATCCATGGTTGCATTTTTGAGAAGTCCAGAAAACTGAGCAGACAGAAATGCTTGCGTGGTTCACTGGATGAAAAGCCTTCCCTTTTTCCCCCAGACCAAACCACTGTAGAAAACCTGTGAGGTGAGCTGAAGAGTGAGCACTCTAGTTGAGCCTTTTCTAGGAGTGCAGTAAAGCATGGAGGGCACTGTATGTTTTCTCCTAACAGCTTATTTGGTGAAGGGCTGCCTTTGGTATATTCTGCATAAATCTCTAATTTATTCGGAAGCACTTGTCAAATTACTCAGTCAAATCAATGCAGTAAACTGCTCTGTACATCTGGTGTGTCATGTTAAATATTTGAAGTTGGAACTTTTGCCTCTGCTCGTCAACAGTCAGATGTGTGATCTGTCCCGTCTCTTTACCTGTCCTTTCGTTCATTTATCGGTGTCATTCTTTTTTTTTAATCCCCTTTTTCACTGACGCATTGTTTATCACAGGATGATGAAGACAATCACCCGGCTGCACAAAGCCATGATGGTCCTGGAGTATTTCACCAGCCATTCATGGGTTTGGAACACGGACAACGTGGCCATGCTGCTGTCCCATATGAGCCCTGAGGATAAGAAGGTAACCGTAGCTAAACCCAACATGAGCTGTACATGAATTTGTTGTATTTTCTCGATCAATGTGATTGTTGCAGGGTTCACTTGTGCTTCAGATTAAATTTCTTTTTTTTCTTCTTCTTCTTTTTTATAATTGGTCTTATTTTTCTTTTAGCACCTTCTGATAGCTGAAGTCATGAAAAATTCTCTGATTATGAATTGGCCAGGTCATATTGTCACAAAACATTACGAAAAAATGACGCTTCCAGTTCAGTTTCACAGTTTGTATGAGGTTCTGTTCTGGAATGCTGCATCTGGTTTGACAAACCTGTCCTCTCAATAACTCAGTTTTTGCACAAACACATGGTGCAAAGAAAATGATTCCTGAATTCCTGGTTGTCATATTCGGTGGTAAAACTCAGTCTGGCTTTTATTGTTTCATCCTTAATCACCTCAGATCATGGCATGATGACAGTTGTCTTGAATTCAAGATTCAAGTGCGAGAGCTTTTAGAATGACATGCCTTACTCATGCATTGCTTCAGTCCTTTTTCTGATTGCCAGAGACGCGTCTGTAGATTTTAACATGGTGTTCACTCTCATTCGACAGCCAGGAGCACCAAACTAAATGTCTCGCAATTTTAACAAAATAACCCACCTTCAAAATATTGGGTAATAATGTTGCAAGCATTTAGCGCATTGTTACAAGCTTTTGTGGTTTTTAGACGTTTATAAGTTGTAATCAGTGTGGATATGTCCTATTTATCCCCCACCAGTCTGCATTCTTGCATCTTTTTTTTTTTTTTCCATTTTGTGTATTTATATTACATAAATTTCTCTATTACAAATCATAAGAAATGTCTTTTTTTTTTTGTTTGTTTTTGGGGGTTTTTGTAACCGAATAGATGTTCAACTTTGATGTGCGCCAGCTGCACTGGGCAGAGTACATGGAAAATTACTGCATGGGCACAAAAAAATATGTCCTCAACGAGGAGCTGTCGGGGCTGCCTGCTGCACGCAAACACCTCAACAAGTAAGGTGGCTGTGCATCTGCCTGCATCTGCAGACAGATGTCTTTTTCTGTACACAGCTTAATTTAACTCCTGGAAAGTGTTGTGTGATTTCAAGACTGTCATGATTGAAAACTTGCATATTTGTCACCTTCCAAACAATTTGAAACAGATCAGGAAAGAGTTTTTCCTAGTAGATTGGCTCACAGTTTGTAAATCTCAGCACAAGTAGCTATAGTATACTCGTTGAAGTGTTTGTCACGTTGAAACCCTAAACTTCAATGTATTTGAAATCAACATAAGTTAGCATGAGATTTGTGAGATAAAGGGATTCGGGGGTTTTCAACCATCTGAAAAGCACAGTGGTAATTTTTGTAAAGACCCCTGTACTCTGAGGGCCATAAATAAAAAGAAGTAGAACCAAAGAGCAAGACAAATCTAACCTGGTCAGATTCAAATATGAAAATAGAAACAGGATTAAGGGCTATACATGCTGTGGGCACAACACTGCTAGTTTTGTTTGCCCCAGATGTGACCATTTTAGTGTACAAGGGTCATTGTGGAAAGAAAGCTTTTTAAAATCCTGTTGGCAATTTGCTTCAGGCTGTAAATTACGTAGCTTAGACTGTCATCAAAAGAAGGTGCTCAGAAAGAAAGGAAATGACAAGTTTTTAAGGGAAAGTAAATAACAAATTGAGAAAAATGAGGGGGAAAAAAGATGTTGTGGACGATGAGGGTTTTGTGGTTAGCTGAATGAAGTTTCTGTGCCTGTTCCCCCAGGCTGAGGAACATCCGCTACACCTTCAACACCATCCTGGTGGTTCTCATCTGGCGCATCTTCATCGCCCGGTCCCAAATGGCCCGAAACATCTGGTACTTTGTGGTGAGCCTCTGTTTCAAATTCCTCTCGTACTTCAGAGCTTCCTCCACCATGAGATAATGAACCGTGGACTCTGAGCAAGGCGGCGGCGAGTTGGAGGAGCGAAGAACGCAACGCCTTTGGACGATCGGCGCTCTGAGCGAGGAGTGGAATGAGCTGGAGTCTGCAGTGACTTAAGATCCTTAAATATCCAACTCCTCTCCAACAAGTCCTCGCTACATGAAACACAGGACTTCTCTCAGATCAGCAGAGATTGGGCTAATCGTTAAGAAGACCTGGTTCTGTTTCCCTTTGGTCCTGCTTCACATTCTGCAAAGCTATGCATTGAACAATGCTCTGCTCTAAAGCCCTATGACTGTGTTTTGAGTCCTGCCAGGCCAAAATTTACTCTGCAAGAACAGAGAAACTAGCTCTCACCCAGAGCTGCAAGAACAAAACCACATCATTCTGTTCCTGCAATCGGTGCTTGATCCATATTCTGGGGAACTCCTTTTTTGTTGTTGTTGTCTGAAATATGAAACGAGTGTGAGACTAGGGATCTACGAAGACTTCCAAAGAGTTTTGTAAAGCTTGAAACGTACTGGCCAAAAAGAGATGCATTCTTGTTCTTGCAGTCTTGAGTAAAATTAATTTCTCTGTTCTTGTGTTGTATGAACAGGCCTTTATTAAGCATAGACAAATCAACCCACATTTCTTTTAGCTTTGTTCGACTGAGCTTTTACCTGCATCATTTCAACTTAGAGCATCAAACATTTCTGTGGTTTTTAGACCATTTAAAGGAATGTTTAGGACTGTGAGGGCGGCATTTGTGCTGAATCATGCCTCACTGGACTTTCTTGCTCGACTTTTCCCGGCATGTTCCTGCAGGGCGGAATATAAACTGTCAACAAGAATGAACTGCCGCATGTCGTCAGACTGCCAACGGCTCACCTCTAAATCACAACCAAACACAATCCAGATTGTGATGGCTTTACTGAGTGCCTATACTGACTGTTTTTTTTTTTCTTGCATCAGCAAATTTTACAAAAACCTTGCTTTTCTTCCTCTTCTGGTTCCATTTTCTGTCCAATTTGTGTCCAAGTTGCAGCTTTTGCCAAATTCCTTTTGTGCCAGCAGCTTAGGTTGAGGTGGGAGGAGAACTGTCCTCTTTTCAGCTCTTCTTTTTCCAGTTTGTCTGGAAAAGAAATGCCTTCAGGTTCAGATTATACCCTGGGTGATACCCAATAGCTCACTGTTAAACGTGGGTCATTGCTTTTGTTGTTCTATTCCTCTAGAATTAACTTGAACTCAAATTTTTGTCAAAGATTTTATTGCTGCCATTTTGTTGAGTGTGTGGAATATTCTGTTACATTTTGGGGCCATTTGTTCAGCTTCTATAAAAATCTAAATGTGCTTTTGTGGTGTTGTTTTTTTCCTCGTTCTCAAGTCTCGCATTTCTCTGGGCTTTAACCGCTAGCGCCGTAGAAAGTATCAATACTGAAAAGCACTGTCTCATATTTATCCTCTGTTACCTTTCTTATTTATTTAACCTACCATGAGTTGGTAATTTCATGCGTCTTCTAAAAGTGTCTTAATGGCTTCATGTCTGTCGTGTCGTCGTACCAGCATCTTTAAGGAATCCGATTCTCTCAGCATAAGCAAGTGTACATAAACCCCAAAATCCTGTGCCTGAACTCTTGTTAATATCCGAATGTGGAACAACAAACAAAAGAGAAACCAGATGTGTTTTCTAACTCTATTGTGTACAGCTCTATTTAGATAGATTTGAAGAGATGAACAGATGTATTTTTCTGCTTGTCTTCACATGCCTACTTTATAAAAGCGTACTGAAGTGGCCTCAGCTAACGTAAATAAAAACAGCTGAAATCCACAGTTTAGCACCATTCTAGCTTAAATTTGTAATCTGTTTATGTAAATGCACTTGTGTCCTTCTGTCTGTATTAAAAAAAACAAAAAACACTTTGTAAAGTCAGGCTTTAACATCTGGTGACGGCTGTAAGAGGATGAGATTTGAGCTATTGTCTGGTTGAGTGAATAAATTGTGGCTGTTGTGCCTAATTTCCTTCAGTGGTGTAAGTGACTTGGTCTGTTTTGGGATTATGGGTTCTCACCAGCTACGCAGACTTCTCTCCACTGGCCAAAAACACGTCTGCTGTGTCATTTACCCTCCAAATTGTCCTTGGGTGTGAGTGTGTGCATGGTTAGTTGTGGCATATTGACCTGTGACAGATTGATGTCCATCACAGGACACTGTCCATCAGTCCTGTGATGGACAATATTTTCAACATTGTTTTAACATTAAAAATTAAGTCTTTTTTTTTCTATTATTTTAAAATATAACTGGATTTTTTTTTTTCTTTTTTGTGGCTATTTTAGCCTTCACTATTCTAACAAGGTTTTTGTTTAACAAGATTGAGAATGAAATGTCTTTGGATCATAAAAGTTGCTCATCTTTTGACAACAGAATTTAGTTTGCCACAGGCCTAGCAAATGTAGGAGGACTGGTAAGAAATAAAATGCAACTTTGACCTACATGTAAAATGCCACTTGGCGCAGAAAGCTGACTGCACGTCTCCTGAACACACCATCTTTACTGTAAAATATAGTGCTAGTGGCCATTGCTGGAAAGATGTTCTTAAATGGAAAGCAATCCTGGAAGAAAACCTGTTGGGGAAACTGCAAAAAACTTTGTGGAAGCTTCCCTTCCAGCACGACTAAAGCTAAAGTTATGATTGATTGGTTTAAATCGGGGGTCTTCAAATTCAGGCTTCAAGGGCCGGTGTCCTGCAACTTTCCTTCCGTCTGTAAATGCAGACAGAAGTGATGAGGTCATCAGCTGGACCGACTGCATACAGAGGAGGTAAATCAACAATTTGATTCAGGAGTGCTGAAGCAGAGACGCATCTAAAAATTGCAGGACACCGGCCCTCGATCGAAGAGCCCCTGGTTTAAATCAGACGTCTTGTCAGAATGGCCCAGACTGTTGCATTAAGTGATGTTGTTTACGTTTGTTTTACTCAATGTAAAATTCTTCTCAGCCATACCCTTTGGTCAATAGACTGCGCTTAATTGACTCTTTGTTCCACAGGTTTGCGCTTCTGTAGATGAGACCTGCGTGATTGACAGTGGAATAGATGAACCATTAGTCTCAATCTGTCCAGTTGACCTGTTTCCTGTGGTGCATAACAGATCTGTCCTCATCTTCCAGCACTGTATCTGCAAGGCAGATTAAAGTGGCATATTGAACAGCTCCATTAAGACTTAATGCTGCCTTTCATTAATGGACTGAGGGGTGGCCTGCCCTCATTTGTAACTAAATCATGACTAAAATCATGATTTACCATAAATATCTATTTAAATGTCCTCTTGACTTATTTGCTTTTACAGATTTATTTTTTACTCCTCTTTACTAATGGTTTTTAAAGGACTAGCCAACTGTAATGATGGGTGGCATGATGTGACTGGAGCCCAGCTATTGGTTATGGAGTACTTCTACATTTTACAGATTCTCTTAAAATGCCTGAGTTGGTTCATACTTATCTGAAAGTGTTATGAATTGGTTTTCTATCAGGTTGTGGCTTTCCACATCTAGATAAGTATGGATAAAGGAAACTATGGAAAATGGCACATTTTCAGATGATACTCCTTATCTTAAATGTTACTTTTCCTTCTGTGTCCTTTCTTTGCTGGCTACTTTTGACCTTCATTCGTTCCTTGTATTCTTCTTCAGGCTCTGGATTTGTTTTTTACTAAAGTAGCTGTATATATAAACATAATGATTTGAGTATTTTGGATTTTAAACCAGAGATGATTCTTATTCTAAAAAGAACAGTAAAATGGGCACAACCATCATGCAAGGCACAAGAAATGGCTGCTTCCATTTGAATGGATGCCCCGAAACTTTGTTTGTGAAACACTGGAAAGTTTTTTTTGTTTTGTTTTTTTTTTTGTTTTTTTTTTTTAATGTTTTATTACCACTGACAACCCCTTGGGTGACGACACCCACAAAGGTTTTGTCGAAAACCTTATCTGCCGAAACGTTTTCAAGCCAGATGTAGTTTTCCAGTCTTACTGCTCTCTGATCAACATGCTAAAGCCTCTGAGATTCTTTGAGTATTGTACACTGCTGAGGTAATTCTTATGAGATGCTCCCTACTGTGAAGATAGGTACTCAAATTAAACATTAAATTTAACTTGCATTAACGTTTGTTGACTTAATAAAATCAGATGACTTTTATTACATTCTGATATTTAAAACCCTGGATTTGAGAAGATCCAAGTTTATTCTTGGCACTTGTTGAAAGGCCTGTAAAGGGGCTTTGCAACTCTGAATATCTGTGAAATGTGAAGATCACATTTGGATAAGTTTTTAACACGGAAGAGCAATAAAAACAAATCTGATACTTAAGAATAAAACTGAACACAAATGATTAATCAAAAAACTAGCCAGACTTGTTTTATGGAAGACGCGTATTGTTCCTCCAGGAGAAAAAAAGAAACTTGGTACGAACACCGTAAATATGACGAGCAGTGCTGCTGTGAAGCAAAGATTTTGTGTGGCAAACAATCAGCGGTTGTTTCTCCTTCCAGCAAAGCTTGGCAACAAATCCCTGACAACTGTGACCCAGCAACCATGCCAAGCAGTGAGTCACATCTAACCATGCGCACCCAGTGAGGTCTGGGCCACTGGGCAACATAAACAGGAACCAGGGGGCTTAGAGGGCTTAAAGTGAAATCATAGAGGCAAAGAAAACAGAGTAATCTCACTAGTGCTTTGTGCTGTTTTGTTTTTTTTAATGCATACACTGAATTTAAATGTGTAGGCTTTGCAGTAATAAAGGAGCCAATTACGTGAAATGTTCTTGTAAAACACTGAGCTAGTCTATTACGAGGTTATGGACCGCTGCTTGATCTTTGCTTAGATGAGCCCTCCATAATGGTGTTAATATGCTTAATAGAGCAGAAACTAAATTGACTAAAAGTAATAAATCTACTCTTTAAAGATGCTACAACTTCGAGAACCATTTTGAAACATTCCTATGTTCTTGTTGCAATCAAAACCGTTCATTTTAATGGGATTTTGTGACGTAGAGCAACATCGTTGTGCATAGGAGGTGGAAGGAGGAGAGGATTGTGTTATTTTGTATTTATCCATTTTATTTTAGAACCTTTAAAAGAAATCAAGTGTGATTTCATAAAGACTGTGAAATACACCAGACAGGTCAGGGTTAAAGCTGTGGAGAATAGTTTAGAACAATATCTGAAACTCGACATCAGGTAAGTAGCACTGTGATGGTTAACGGAACGGCGCCACTGCTCATCATTGTGCAGGTCGTATTATAAAGTTATCACTACAACTTTATAAGCAGTTCTTATAACTGTAACAGAAAATGAAGTACAGTTTCTGAAGAATTTTGTCATTTTTGTTCCAGTAAAAAAAAAAAAAACAGAAACAGAATAGCGGGTATTTATCTTATTTCTCCTCCCAACGTCTCCCACATTTTTTCTGTTTAACTGGACAAGACAAGAAGCTTGCTCTTTTCGACAGTAACTACGAAGACATTTGTCCAAGGATTTGATGCTTCCTTTTGGGCTGCGGGTAAGATTTCAACTTTTTGTGCTCTGGTTGTAGTATGTCTCTTTTCTTCCTAACCTAACAGTAGGGTAAGTGTGGTGTAGTCTCAGTTTTCAGCACTCACTTGTAAATCCTTGCCTCAAAGGTCAGACTTAATAAGCTAGACAGGAACTGCTGTAAACCAGAGACAACCAAAGATACCAGAAAAAAAACAAAAACTTTTGTGACCTTTGAAAGCAGTGTCCAGTTCCAGTCAGTACTTGAGTGTCAGTGTCCTGCCTGATGGAGGACAAAGAGCTTCGGCTCTCAGGTTTTATCATATCCACATGCCCTATTTAAAAAGTACAATAATATAGAGATACTCTCCTTCACATGTTTCTGGATTCTGATCAGGACATCTAACTTTAAATATTTGCCAATGCTGGCTTTCTATGATCCATAACACCTTTACTTAAATGTTTGGGGTTTTTTTTTATATACAGATTCACATTGTTATGAAGCTATTGAATGATATAGTTAACAAGGGGTGAAAAATCTTACAAGTTCCTGAAGTTTGATAAGTAGGTCAAGAACATTAGGTGCTGATGTTTATAAAAGATTACTGTTGTTATTAGCAGTTAGCATAGTTAGCACAGTACACGGTTCTTGCTTCAGCTGATGTTCGCTTGTTTCCCTTTACAGGGAAGTTGACATGTAAAATCGACTTTTTGAGCTTTACATGTTCTAATGTTATTCCCTCGTTAAAAACATTCCTAGAGTGTTGCTTTGGTTCTGTCATGCATGTTTGAGAAATCCTATAATCTACCGTGGCAACCATTTGTGTCTAAGCGCTTGCTCTCAGAGTGGCACTTTTTTTCATGTAGTTCCTCCTTGGTTTAGCTGTCTCCAAAATGATCTTCCTCCTTAAGGGCACCCGTCCCCCACCACTCCCTCACTGAGCTCCTCCAAACTAGTGGCAGCAGACACCTGGTGGAACTGAGCATCTGCTGAGATCGTCATAGGAAGTACTTCTCAGCGCATCGCTCCTGAGGACGTTAAAAGCTCAATGGAGAAACAGTGATTTCCTGCAGGAAGTGCCAGAGACAGCTTCTTAGAGACAGAGATTTCTCTTAGATTTTACAGTTTCAGCCTAATTCATGAAATACGCGAAGGTGTCTTGTATTTTAACCATTTAAGAACTGATGCATTTCCAAATAATTCATGAGAGTGTGTCGTGTGATTTTTATTTTTAAAAACTACATTTTGTCCTGGTAATTTTTTAAAATGATTTACTATGTTTTCCGAAATATCTTCAGTGTGTGAGGTGTTTCACGTTATCTCTAGACATATCTACCATGACAAACTCAGAATAAGGAAAATTAAATTAAAACAGATTCACACCAACAACAACTTGATCCTCTCTTCATGTCTGTTTGTTCCTCCCGACTCTTTTAACAACAGCTGTCCTGTTCTCCTTTTAACAAAACACAACCAACATTGGGAGTCGAGAGTCCCATCTCTGCAGCTTGGGCTCACCAATCACAACCAGCGTGGTAACGACGCGCCACAAACCGATTCTGCACATCCGTGTCAACGATGAGGACCACCTCTGCTCTACTGTTTGTCTGTTTTTGGATGAACGTCGGCATCCATGCTGCTCAGAAAGGCGAGTTCTACAATTCAATCCAAACTGAGAGAGATGCAAATGAAGAACTGCATGTCTCCTTTTTCTCTGTAGATCAAAAATGTGGCTCTACTCCAGCGGTGAACCCAAGGCGTCGATTCCTGAGGGTGGTCGGAGGAACCCAAGCTACATATGGATCCCACCCATGGCTGGTCAGTTGTTTAACTTTAGGTTTTCTATTTAGAAGGTGTTTACAGTTAAATATGTTCCTCAGAGATGTGTCTTAGTCATTTGATGAGTAACAAAATGTTTTCGTCTCTAAAATCTCTCAAATGTCATCAAATAATCTAATTAGTATCATATTTTTGAAAAATGTAATACTGCAAAAGAAGGAAAACGGAACCAAATCTCTGTATGGTTACTGTTTCTGTGCCAGTTAGAGTTGGCCTCGTAGCACAACTAGCTGTACTAGGAAGTAAGAAAAGCATTGGTTTGTAACTTTATTGACAAGTTCCATAAGTTGTTGTGGGATTGTTTATGGTGTCTTCATTAATTTAATCCATTTAGGAACCAATTGGGTGAACAATTATTGCAGTGGATGCATTCAGTAGGAGGACATTGCTGAGTGGCACTTTTTTTCTTGCAGTCCCTCCTTGGTTTAGCCATCTCCAAACTGAGCTTCCTCAATAAGAGCACCCTTCCCCTACCACTCACTGAGCTCCTCCAAACTAGTGGCAGTACCAATTAGCTGCTGTAATAATGATTATTAATAGTCAACATGATAAAGTGGTTGTTTAGCAATGCCAGAAACAATTTCATATCTGTGATTTGTGCTTGACCTAAACATGCAAAGAAAATCGAGATACATCCAGATGATCCCGGTTTTAACTGGTTTATTTCAAGTCATTTTAATTTATGTTCACAGCAGAATTCTTTGTTGGACAAAAATGTTGTAGCAAATGTTTTAATCTGTCGTGTGTGTGTGTTTTATATTAAGGTATCAATACAGAATAAAGGCTCTCATTTCTGTGGAGGGGCCATTCTGACTGACAGCTGGATACTGACTGCGGCTCACTGCTTCCCATCCTTATCAAGGTACCAAGATCCAGCGGTTCCTGTGATCAGTCACTTATGATATGACACACATTCAACAAAAGGGAATTGTTGTCGTTTTTCTGTCTAGTGTCTTTCTGAGCAGTGTGACCGTTCTGGTGGGAGAGTTTGACCTACGAGTAGAAGATAAAGATGAGCAAGTCTTCACAGTCAAGTCTCTGTTAATCCATGAGAACTACAACCACGCATGTCCAATGAATTACGACATAGCTCTGGTGGAACTGCATCGTCACATCGCAATGGGCAGGTTTTTGTTCTTTTGAGTCGCACACTTTGAATCACATTACCCGTGGTCTCTTTGTTTGATGCTGACATGTGACTGTGTTTAACAGGAGCTCGTGTCAGGCCAATATGTCTGCCTCTCCCTGATTTTAAAATCCTGCCGTCGACTAAATGTGTTGTTGCTGGTTGGGGAAAAACATGGGAAAGTCTGTATTTTTTTCTTTTACATTGCTTTGAAAACATATTGGAATCCCTGGACATTTTATTGTGGTTGTAGAAGGAATCTTATAAAACAGACAAATATTTGTGAAATGGAATGAAATTATATGACTACTAAATTAGCTGACTAAATTATAAAGACCTTTCACTTTTTATATTTTATTTTTTAATCATTTTGGAAGTTGCGTATTGTATTCATTCCACTTTACCATTAAACGCTACATTGCACTGAAATGTGTGGTTGCTATGTGACAAAATGTGAAAAAGTTCTAGGAGTTTGAATGCTTCAATATAAGATAATGTGTAACAAATGCTTTACAAGCCATCTGTGGTGTATTTTTCTGCTAAATATCGTCTTCTGGTTTGAAGGAGGACACATTCCTGCAGTCCTGAGAGAAGTCCACCTGGGTTTGGTGGATCAAGCCAAGTGTAAATATGTCCAGCTGATGATCAAAAGCTCATTTCCAAAACAGAAACAAAAGTTCCTTGATCCAGCCATGACGATTCTGTGCGCGGGAGCTGAGGGAGGAGGCAGAGACGCCTGCCAGGTGGAAGTGATTCATTCTGCTTCTGACACCTGAACATCTGTTCGACCTTCATCATAGGCCTGGTTACTCTGGAGCAGTTTGAATCAGTTGTCTCATTCTGAATATCTTCTCTCCTCTTCCTTGATATTTCCCCAAGGGAGACTCTGGCGGTCCTCTGGTATGTCAGGCAGGGGCCGGAAGCGACCACTGGACTGTGCTGGGAATAACTTCCTGGGGTCAAGGATGTGGTCGGAGGTGGGGAAGAAAAGGCAACCGGCATCCGTCAAAGAAAGGATCTCCAGGAATTTTCACTGACGTCAAGCTGCTGCTGCCCTGGATCAAGCGGAAGATGAGGGAGTATAGCAGAGGTACAACGGCACATTAATTCATATAGAACATTTTTGCCCTCTTGATGGAAATAAGTGTGTTTTGATATCTGACTTGATACACCTCCAGGACAACAACCACTAAAAATGCTTAAGATAAATGTAAACGCTTGAGGATCAATTGTCTTTTTTGTTATTTCAATAGAGAAAAAAAAACTGCATAAAGTATTATATATTTGCCAAATAAAATCTTCTCTTGCCATACCATTTTTCATCTTTGTGTTTGGCTTTAGCTGAGCAGCAACGACAGTCAACTTCAGGTGAGTTTTCCCCTCATCACTCCGACTTTTATTCATGCTTATTTTACAACATGTACAAATCATATCAATGTATATATCAGGACTGTGTAGTGTGACAGATGGCCCTACACCGGACAGTGAAGGGTTGATCAGGAACCCCGCTTTCCCTGACACCTTCTACGACAATAACCAGTGAGTGAAACCTTTCAGAAGAAGCGCTAATAGTTGTCACCTCGAAGCGACAACTGTAAGCTGACGAAGGGTTGGTGTCGTCAGAAACCGATATCATGAAAGGGAAAGATAAATTAATCAGTCAACGCCAAAATGAAATATCTTGTGTATCCTTCTGCAGGTTGTGTTTGTGGAGCATCAAGGCTCGTCCAGGTCACAGCATTCTGCTAGAGTTTGATCATTTCGATGTGGAAAATGGCTCGTATTGTCGGTTCGACCGACTCACGGTTTCAGGATCAAAGAACAGGTCTGTTGGTGAGTGCTGTTACTGTATTAAAGGCCAAATGAAAAATAACAATGACCTTTTACGTTTTGCTCAATATGTCAAACACTTCAAAGCATTGCATAGAATGAAACAAATATTAAAATGCTGCAGCAACCAAAAATGTTCTCAGATCGAAAGGAACCAACAGTTTCTGCAGATCTCAGGTTTTCAGGTGATTTGTTAAACAGGTGGGAAGCGTAACACCTAATCGCCCCCCTTTTTTTTTTTTATGACTTGCTTCATTCTTGACGAGGTTCTCAGAAATGCATCTAGGACGAGATCATTCAGTATTTTCAAGATCTATTCTTTTCCTATTCTTTTGACCAAATGGCAGTACAGGTTTGTGTGTGCCAAATGAGATCTGAGCCAGTTTAGCACAGAACTAGAGTCCCAATCAATCTCAGTCTACCAATTAGTCTGAAATGATCGACTGTGTCATTTAATTTCAAACTTTTGCCATCTGTGGCTATGAGGCCATCTTAAGTCTGGCTGGAGAGCATACTTCTAGGACCAGGAAAACTTATTTCTGGTCCTTAGCCTTACTTCTCTGCTTTTATTTGAGGAACCATTTATTCTCAATTATAAAAAAAAAAACAAACAGACAGGTGAAACAACTTCGTCATAGAATGAAACTCCCTTTAATTTTGCGTCCTGCGTTTTTTGTTTACAGCAATATTCTGCGGCAAATTACTACCAGCTCGAGTGCTTCTGCAGAATTCCCAGAATGCAATGCTGCTCTTCTCCTCTGACATTAGCAGAGCAGGGCGTGGATTTGCAGTCAGGTACCGTGGCATCAGGGGAACTTTTCCTCCAGGTGAGAAACATGCTGCAAACTCTTGGAAACACTGGAACAGTGTTGTTGTACGACTCGCAATAAAAATGAGACTGAAGTTGAGATGAAAAGAAAAGAAAACCTTACAGAGCATAACAGCACAAGTCCTAATGCTCTGTGGCGGTGTTGATTATTTAGGTTTCGGGCAATAGCAAACATGGAGGCAGTGGAGGAAGTACACATTGTCAGAAAGAGACATAAAAAGTAGCACAAAAACACCTCGAGGTGACCATTAAGCACATTGTGGCATGTGGAGGCAGAAGTTAGAAGAAGTTTCAATCTTTTTCTTTGTCTTCTTTGTTTTTTGAAAGCACGTGAGCCATAGAGCTCCACACTGGACCCCTGTTTACTTGTGTTACTCAATTTGTTGCTTTTTGATGCACTTATGCAAACTTCTTGATGTGAATTAAAATGCACATGGAAACGGCATGGTCCGTGCGTGTTAACCTTGAGAATTCACGAGCCAAAACGTCAGGCCATTTGCCTGACAGCTGATTTTTGGCCCAAAATAGATAATCAATAGGACACTCATCGCAACAGAATGAGTGAAAAAAAAAGACCAAAGTCCAAACCTCCCAGTTAAATGAAATGGGACCTTGAGAAGGCTGTTCAGAAACGACAATCTGCAAACTTTAATGAATTGAAACAACATTGTAAATATGATGGGGAGGGAAATTTCACTATAGTGACTGGAGACTGAGAAAATCAGATGGAAAACAACTGCATAGTAATTGATATTAAAAATTTGATTAGAAAAATAAATAGCAACAACTTCAAAAAAAAAAAAACCTCCAAAGAAGCCTTTGGAAATCCTTGATATTTATCATTCAAGACTATTTTTAAAAAAAGATTACAAGAAGCAAACTATAATGAAACGACGGATGAGAAGGGTTTGCACAATGTTGCACAAGTGGAGTACAGTCTTACCTTCCCCTCTGTTAACTGCGGTTCCTATGGCAACGTATTATGTAAGCAGACTTCCCATGACGTGATAATAAGCAAAAACACAACAATCTACCACTTTATTTGAGGCAGTGAAGAGGATGAATCCACTTCTAGAACTTTTTTCTTGTAAATGTGTTAAATTTTATTGCCTCCCTTGAGGTTAATAACGCGAGTCAACCTCTGTTGTCTTGTTTTTTTTTTTTTCCTCCACCATATTTGCCCGATAAGCATGCGGGACCATTGTTCTGGTGGAGAATCAGATTTCACTCCACACCCCAAATTACCCACAGTCCTACAGTAATGACTGTGTTCTCCGCTGGGTCATCTACGCTCCTCCGGGACATCTAGTTAAGGTAATAATAACCTCAATAAACACACCTTCAAAATTAAAGGTCCTCGCATGTAGACTTTCTTGTAATCTAAAGTTTGATTGCAGCTGACGTTTGCTGATTTTGACCTGGAAGAGTCTGAGAGATGTTTGCATGACTCACTGACAGTTCTGGGAGATGTTGAAGGAAACAAAGAGATTGGTAAGATTAAAGAATTGGATTAAAATAAATCTGATTACAATCTTAAAAAAAAACAAAAAAAAACTGGAATACGAACTGGAATACAGTAGGATCTCTTTCAAATGTTTATGTTCACCGCATGTTTCTGTTTTGTTAGCATAAAGTTGATGAAACCCAAAAATTCAGTTTTTCAGAAAAGTAGAGTATTACACAAGAGCAATGAAAAAACTTCTTTTTTTCCTAATACAGAAATGCTACGGCCTTGTATCAATAGTTCAGCAGACGGTCATTGACACCCAAAGTACTAACGTTCAATTCGGTGCAAAAAGTCACCTTTTATTTCCTTCTAGTTTCTAGTTTGCGTCCATTGATTTTGATCAGTGGTTCTTCAGGTCTTTTGAAAATATTTGACAAGTTTTTCACGAGTTCTCAAAGGAGCTTTTTTTTTTTTTTTTTTAACGCTATGAATCACTTTAAACTCTAAGCTCGTATTTCAAAATAAAAACTTAAGAAAGCCTGTGTACCACTTTAAAAATGACCTGCTGTTTATGAAGCAAAGTACTGCATAAAGAAATTAGACACGGCTTAAAGCTTTGGCACTGCACAGTACATGGAAAGACTTGGAAACAAAAAATGCAGAGCTCACATCTTGCTCTTTTTTTAATTTTTTTTTTTAACTAAAGATTTTTTAATAATGCAGAATTAACAAGAGCAGTGATCATTAGTTTATATGCTTCGTTTTTATTTTGTTTTTTCATAGCTGTGTTGTGTGGCGGCGGTATTCCCCCGCCGGTCCTCTCCTTCAGCAGCATCGTGGTGCTTCGTTTCACCTCAGACAGCCGTATCACTCACAGGGGCTTCAGCGCAGGACTGACCTTCATCAGGAAGGAAGGTGTGGCTATATCCATAAAACAACTCCCCTCACAAGTGTACATAACACCAACATGAATGCATTATGTGGCATTATCTGTCTTTGCTCTTTACCTGCATGACAGAAAGTACTTGTATATTTAATGTAGTCTTTCTCGTTCAGTAAGATATTATAGCCTCTGTTGCAGAGCTGCTCTGGTCAGCTGTACTTCTGCAGAGGCAATCTTGGTTCAACAAGGCTGAACTTGTGGCATTTAGAGTGGCTGTTGGGCATTTAACACTGAGGTGGCCAATGGGAAGTGAATGTCCCTTTAAAAAATAAAGGAAGCAACGAAGTTTGCAATCAAAATATAAGAAAAAGTCAATTGTCTGTTTCCATAAAATAGAAGATGGAGAGACGTTTCAGGCAAAATAAGATTGAGAAAAAAGAAAAATAATTCCCTGAAAGGAAAATTAAAATCATGGCACTTTTATTCATCTTTTCAAAACTTCAGTAAAAAGATCAGAACATTGCTAAAATGTTGTTGAAATAAAAATAATAATGAAATGTATTCTCATTACTTTTCTCTCATTTAACAGTGTATTTTAGAGGTTGCTGCTTTGGCTTCTGTTTAAGATCAAAACAAGAATAGTGAATCATGGATCCATAAAAGTTTCTTCTTTTTTTTTCTTCTCCTTGCTTCTGGTTTCCTTTATTTTTGAAAAGGACACTGTGTGCAGGTGAAAGCACAGGCATATAGGAAGACCTTGAACTGTTTTAACAGTATAGTAACATTTTCAATAATTTAGTACAGCCTCACTTTCAAAGAAGCCGGGATGTTGTATAAAATGTACATTAAAAACAGAGCACAAGGTTGACAAATTTCATAAACCCACATTTTTCTCAAAACAAAAAGTAGCTTAGATTTCCAGAGAAACCCCCCATCAGTTTATAAATTACAGACTACTTATTCTTATTAAACATGGGAAACCAATATGTAGCTTTATACTTTTTAAATTGTTGCTCTTTTCTTTGGTTTATTGTTTGTATTTTCTTCTAATTCATGTAAAGCACATACAACTGCCTTGTTGCAGTTGTACATAAATATAATTTATACCACATCAATTGTTTAGGCTAAGAAGTTAAAACATAAAATGTGTTAATGTTATTGAGCAATTTTAGAATGGAGATTCTTAATAAAAAAAAAATTGGAAAGGTTTTGAACGATTTATAATCTACAGTTTGTAATTTAACAGAAGACAGAACCTGACTGGTGTAGCAGGCACCTCATGTACAGAGGCCTTCGTTTCTTGATACAGTAATCGGGGGTATGACTCCTGACCTCTCGACCTTTGCTTTGAGGAACTGTAAAATTTTTTTTTTAAATGCAATTTTTCTTCTAATTCCTTTAGATGAAATGTGTGTAGCAGTGTTTTAATCACCCTTATACATTTCGATGGACACAAATGACTTTTCTTGTCTGATAAATCTTTTTATCAAAACAATCATTCCTCTTTCAGTTGTTTTTTTTTTTTAGTTTTTCTTGACGTGTGTTTCCTTTGTGTCTCAGCTCTCCTTTCTGAATGTCTCCAGTGTAAACTCTCACCACACCCAGACGCTCTTGCTTTTCCCCAGGCTATCTCTCTTTCTTCTCCCAGTTTGTGAAAGTGGAACTCCACCCACTGAGATTTGCAGTGACTCATACAGGGTGTAGGTAGCAGGTGTGGTTGATGTGGTCCCTTATAGAAGCAGTGAAAATTAGAAATGTTGAGATTTCTTAGATTGTGGACATTGTTTTTAGCGCAGATATTCTGAGAAAAAACAGCTAAGATGTTTACAATGTATGTTTTAGTAACAGTAAAGCTGGTGGTATTAGAATGTCTGTATGTTACTAGTATTCAACGAGCAGGAGGTACTTTCTAAAAGCTTCCTCCTTTTTTCTTTTTTTTTTGTTTTCATGTGATTTTGGTTTGTCTGCCCACAGCAGTTTGTCAGCCAAATGATATTCTGTTTTGCTAGCTTCTCTGGAAACCATTGTTTGCTGAGGATAAGTTGGCAGAAATAGTGGCCACTTCAGGCAACAGCACATCAGTGTTGCAGCTACAAAGTCTGTGGGTCTCCAAACATTTTCTGACTGGCATTCCAGAATATTTTATTATATTTCCTACGTTTCTGTGGATGCAAGGTGTCTACGCATATCTAAAAATGTTACAAATGGGTATTTGCAGTTTGTTTGTACTAAAGAAAGAGACAAGCTTAGTTTTTGTCAGTGACTTTGTATTAGGAAATAATCATATGTTGGCAAAGCAATGACTCAAAACTTAAACTTAAAGCTTTAACATCTGACCTCAAGTTCTGCTGCTGAGGTAAGAAGAAAACTTTGTTTTACGGCTCCCTCTACTGGCACAGCTGAGAAACTGCCGTGTTAGTTTTGAAGAACTTCCTAAACAAATGCATTCTTTCTTTTTTTTTTTTTTTCCAAAAATATTTTTGTGTGTTAAAATATAACAAAAAAAAAATAGACTTTCATTCATTTTGAGCTGAAGTCATAGTAAAATTTATTTCCTCTTTGCCTCAATGATGGATGTCAGATTTTCTAGGTTCAGATCAGGACAAACAGAACAGCGTCATCTTCCCCCCTGCTCATTTTGTGCTGGTAATGAGCAGTTTCACCATGTGTCTGAATGCCTTGCTCCACAGACTTGGTGCCATTTCTTCACAAATTAGCTAAGAGTTGTGCATAAGTTGTTTGAGACTTATTTACAATTGTACCATTGTTGTTGTTTTTTTAGGTAAATATGTGTTGAAATGTCACGTTTTTAGGGAACAGTAACTTAATAATAATTTTTTTTTTTTAAATCTTTGTTGAAAGGAACTTTTGTCTTGCAGATTCATTCAAGCAGCAGCAGTCCAGAAGCAAAGGCAAAGGTGTAGAGAAATGAGAGTCCTCAGCGGATCAAAGATTTCATGCTGGAAGGAAATCAGATCACAAAGAGCACAGTGGTGAATCCTCAGGAAATTGACACTTATTGCTGGAATGAGACTCGTCTTCATTTAGAAAGAGAGAAACTAGAATTGATCAATCACTTTCTGTTCAATCTCTGACTGGTATTTCAGGGGAAGCAGAAAAAACATTGTTTACGCGTTGATTTACCTGTGTAAAAACAATCTGGTGTCGAGGCTTGTTAAAAACGAAATGCAACTTTTGTTGAAATAGAATTTTCACAATGTTCATCGAGTCATTTCTGTTAATTGCAATAAAGGATATTAGTTGATTCCACCATTATAGCAGTATGCGAACTCTTATTTCTTTCCATCTTACTTTTAAGGAGTATTTTTTTTTTAAATCTATTTGAAGAAGCAATGATGAAGTTTTTCAGTATTTAAAAGTTTAATTTTGAGCTTTAATTTTCTGCATGGTAGCGGACATTTTGTAAAAGAACGTTTTAGCGTACATCAATCTGAACTCTCTTGAGTGACACAAATAATTCAGGTATTAAAAAGGAAATAAACAGTGTTGTGTCAGTGACAGACAACTTGGCAACCAAACAATTTAAGTGGATCTTTTAATGTCTTTCTTGCCAAAAAAAATGCCAAGGAATATTCGTTCTCAAACTAATATTTGAGAACGAAGGAGGTGAGGCCCAAAGAGCAAAGTTGGAAAGAAGTAAACGATCTTTGGTCCTTCTTGGATATTATTTCTGTTTCTAAAAGGCATGACTTTCAGGTCCTGTAGATCTGCAAAAGACGGCATCTGAGCCTGGAAATGGTTTTAAAAGGAAACTTCTCAAAATATGAAGAAATAGGAGGTGGTGTACAAGTTTGTTGTTGCAATCAAAAACATGTTTGATGTTCAACTTTCTTGCTCAACCACTGAGCAGATCCCCTCCTGCAGAGCTATTGGTCAACTGGTTGTTGCACAGTAGCAGGTTTGTTAACTTTTAGAATAAATAAAAAAAAAAAAAAGAAATGCACCATCTTTCTCTCTGTGGATCACAGTGTTGATACCGAGTCTCTCTCCTCCCCCCTCAGTCAGTGGTGCGATTTCAAGGATCTTCTCGCTGTCAAAGTACCAGCTCTGCACCATGTGACATGATCAGATCCGTGTTTCCATTGGCGCTCTGGACCTGTCACCTTTCTCCCCGGACAGGAAGCCACGCCCCATTGTAGAGACTGTGTGTGTGCTGCTGTGGTAGGTTAACAAGGATGCGTGTGTGGGAGGGGAGAGGAAGCCATCATTGGCTGAACTGTGTGTGGACTCTGGTCTGTTGGAAGACGAGGGCATTCTGGTTCAATTTAGTACACATAAAGCCATGGACTCAACCTGGGTGAGAATAATGCTTTTTTTTTTTTAATGAAACAACTTCTCTGTGCATTAAATGTTATATTTACTTGCATTACTGTATGCATTTTATGTTGCATATAACCCAGGTTAATATGGCAAAAACCCATTGAGTCATGTGGAAAGCTGCAAGTTTTCTTTCTTTTTGTTGACTGTGGTCTCATTAAATGTAACATATTATCTTGCAGACGATCCCGGTGGTGCTGGCAGTGTCTGCAGTGGTCATAACAATGCTGTACTTCCTTCTTGGAAACTCTGCAGAAGGAAAAGGGAAGGGCCCTGTGACCCTAAAGGATCCCACGATCAAATACTCACTACCACTCACTAGCAAACAGGTGGGATGAGCAAAAATAACTTTAAATGTGTTCCCAACTCACACTGGGACAAAAGAACTGCTTAAGCCAAATAAATCAGTTTAATTCATTCCGATACAGTTTACAAAACAAGACTAGTGTTTGTAGCAGCAGTTACTGGCTTTTTCTTGGATAAATTACCAATTTTAGAGCTTTGTTCACCTCAAGTGTTTAAATTCACTACTGACTTTTTTCCGGTCAGCATGACTGGAGAAAAACGTAATTTAAGATCGGTCCAGTTATCTTCTGTTTAATAATACATGTGGAATAATCTGTCTTTATAAAACTACGTTCAGTAAACTTACGGGACTCCAAAGTGAGCTGCATGCCTTGTTTAAGGTTGGCTTAGCGTTAATGTCGAGTAAATGGTTTATAAATAGACTATAAGATATACATATGTCTCTATGATTCTTTGATTCTTTTAAAAAATATTTTGTTTTGTTTTAATCAGACTGTGAACAAAGATGCACTTTAACTTCTCTTAGGTTTATAAGTGTGTTACGTGAACGCAGGGAAAAATCTCTTTATTACACCAGAATTGCTTTTACAGAAGAAATGCTAAAGATGAGCACAGTCTTAAACTGAAGGTTTGTTTTTTATTATTATTATTATTATTATTAGCGGTCTAGTTAAGGTCATATCGTTTGGCTGTTTCACACCCTTGTCTGCGTCCTTGTGCAGGAAATCAGTCATGACACAAAGAAATTCCGGTTTGGCCTTCCGTCTGAGTCTCATATCCTTGGACTGCCAGTAGGTAATGAAATATCTCTGATAAATCTGTCCCAAAGTGTCTTGTTAAGAAGCAAGAATGTAGAAACCTCTGAGCCAGTTTCACATCATTATTTTCAACCACTGAACTGCTTTGTTTTGATTTCAAAAACATCCAAATCATTGTAACTGTAAAGAAGCAAACACCTGATTAATATCAGATGAGCTGCGTGGGGGGAAAAAAAGCCTGATCTCCCATGTTTGCTGAACATTTATCTTTCTTTTGGTCACATTTAGTCATCTGTTTTGTGCTCCAGGTCAGCATGTTTACCTGTCGGCCAAGGTAAAAGGCAACCTGGTGGTCAGGCCTTACACTCCAGTGTCCAGCGATGAAGACCAGGGATTTGTTGACCTTGTGGTTAAGGTGGGTAACCTTGAATCAACAGAGTTGGTGTATTTTATGTGACTGGAAATGTCCCAGTGTCCATCAATAGTTTTCAAATCAATCGTCTTATTTATATTATGCTAACTTGTACACCACCAGCGCGTCTAAAGCTGACTTACATGTAAATAATCTCTTACCCACTGTTTTACAAGGCATTTAGGAATCGCTTTGTGCATTTAAAATGCTCTCATTTGCCAACAAATTTTCATTTATGCATATGAATGTATTTTTAAGTAAGTTTTCTAGAGGTTAATGAATCACAGGGATCTCCTTAAATATCAAGTCATTTTACGTACGCATGATTGTTCCCAAGACCCATCTCCAGCGCTCCAGAGCAACAAGGTTAACCAGAGGTCCTGACACTTCCTGATAAGCAGTGCATCTGATAAGCAACACATTTATGGTACTCTGCCTTTGCTTCAGATATACTACAAAGGGACCCACCCAAACTACCCAGACGGGGGGCAGATGTCTCAGTACCTGGACAACATGGCCATTGGAGACTCTATTGACTTCAGGGGCCCCAACGGACTTCTCATCTACAAAGGCAAAAGTATGGAGTCTGTTGCATCTCAAAGTAGAAGTAAAAGACACTGCTGTGTGTTTTTACCAGCAGATGGCACTGTGTCCCAATAGGAGGATGCAACTATTTGATTTCCACTCCCCAAGCTTGTTTTCTGTCTCCTCTCATTAGGTGTGTTTTCTATCCGAGCCAACAAGAAGACGGAGCCAGTTGTTCAGAAGTTTAAACATGTTGGAATGATCGCTGGTGGAACAGGTACGTTCATCACAAACTATTTCAGTTTCATCCTATTCAAATAAGTGGCTGAAATTATTGTAACCTATCACACTTAAATGACTCTAAAGTAGGTAAAATAATTTTTAGCTGTGCATCAGTTGATATTTTTACGAAACAAGTTTTATTTTAACCTTTGTGTCTCATCAGTAGGATATCTGGTGCTAACTTTCTGGCTCTGATTGCCTCAGGCATCACCCCAATGCTGCAGTTGATCCGACGGATTACGTCAGAGCCTTCCGACAACACCAAGTGCTCTCTCATATTTGCCAACCAGGTCAGTTGTTTGGGGTTTTTATTGTTTCAGCAAACATTGTGAGCGTGGCCGCATGTTGAACATTCCCGTTTTTATTATTGCCTCTCTCAGACTGAGAAAGATATTTTACTGTGGGATGAGCTGAAGGACGTGCAGAGGAATCACCCTGAGAAGGTTAAAGTCTGGTACACGTTGGACAAGCCTTCAAAAGGTGAGACTGCAGGAAACAAAATGTTGGTTAGAGTTTCGCTGTAAAATACTTTTGCATCTTGAACAGAACCAGGAACCCAGTAAGTCTTTTCCCCAAAGCACTAGGAGAGAACACGTCTACTAAGGTTTTATTGTTTTGTTTTGTTTTTTGTTTTTTTCCATAGTTCTATGTTCAGTTTTTAAAAGGCTTTTGATCACAAAAAAATTAATAATTATCTTATCCCTTTAATAAATTTTGCTTAAAATATATCAGATTTGTGAGTTTTGCTTCCAAGTGAATAAATAAATTGAGCCAATTGTGATTTCCAATATTAGACCCATTTTTCAGTAAACCACAAAGAGAGTATCTCCTGGATTTATCAGGCATCATTTCCACTGTGTTGATGATTAAGAGGAGGCACAATCTGGGCTGACATGAGGGTCTTATTGTGCAACTACCCTTGATGTTGACCGTACACTATATTGCCAAAAGCATCAGCCTGTTTGTGTTCTCTTCTGTGTTTACGGGAATTTCTAAACATCCATTTTTGAAGTTAGACGCTAATGTGGGGGGTTTGCATTGTTCGCCCTAATTCTTTCTACAGGTGATCTGGCAAGTCAAGTTCTTCCATACCAAACTCATGTGCTCATGTCTTTGCCTTGCTTGTGCAGTCATGTTGGAACAGAAAATGGCAAACTGCCATCATCGTGTGGTTAAACAATTACGTTTTTTGGGGGGTTTTTTGGTACTTGTCAGACCCCAAGTCCAAATACCAGAAGTCGTATTCATATTCTTTGCAGAGATTAGATTTCCAAAGGCCACGCTGACTAATGTGTGCCGAAGTGGTTTCCTCCTTGATCTGCATCCCGGGGATCCACCAGTGCGCAATGAACTTAAAACACTTTTGGATGTGACATTGTAGCTCTTTTTTGAGTTATGAGCCACTACAATGCTCAGCTCCAGATCCTCACAGAGTAGTTTTGTTTTAGCCATGATTTACCACAATCCAACTGCAGAAAGCTGCTGTTTTCCCATTTACACAGTGAACGAAAACAGCTGGTTCCCATCATTCCCAAAACAAAATCAGGCTAATTGGAATGCTTTCAAACACATGATCTATTGGAACTGGAGCAGGACCATTAAAGTTCCCACAAACTATTACAATTTGCAAAAAGTAAGAACAGCTTAAACCATACTTTTTTTCCCCATAAATTCTAAGTCAAACTCAGAAGTTTCTTTTTTGCTTTTAGTATCTTATTTTTACACATTTCAAGTTCAAATTAGATTTGAAACCTAAATTTGCCAGGGAAATAAATAATTTGGGTCTGTTTAAAAAAAAAAGAAGAAAAAGGTTTTATTATGAAAAACATATCAATTGTTCATCAGTTGTTACCAGAACAGGCTACATATTAAGCTTTGTTTTGAAAATACCAAAAACTTCATGTTGAAACATTTGACATCTAGTGACACTAATGCTTTGACAGCGAGGCACTTATTGGTAATGGTTTTAGATTAAATATGTTCCCACACACACTGTCCATGCGTTGTGGAAATAGGAGGGTAAATTAAGCCGAATGAATCTTCAAACTCTACTGAACATTCAGAGACCAAAAGACATGTCAGATAAAGGAAATAAGAGTTGCTAAACACTTCTATTTTCTCCCGCATAACCCCCAAAAAAGATGTGAGGTTAGTTGCTGCATAATCTTGCTTGTATCTTGTCTGTATTAGTTCCTCAAATAAAGGCAACACACAGCCTCCGAGGTTTAGTCCTCTAGAGAGACACACTTGGTCTTCGGTGGGGTTGTTGTTAGGATTTCTCAGAAGAAGAGATGTGTGGTTGGAAAAAAAACAGTCGTGTTCACTAGCCTCTGTCACGCTGCCAAAAATATATATATTTTTTATCTTTCACGACAAGATGGGTTAAAAATAATGTACAGAGGAAGTGTTTAATCTGGAAAAAGGAGTAGCTAGAGGAAACCGAAATTATCTTCTGGTTTACATTTGCATTTTTGGTAGCATCACTTCAGTGCTTAATCTAAATATAAATAAGTGCATTTCCTGATTAAAGCTGATCAAACCACTTTCTCTAATTATTCTTTTCATCTGTGTTTGCAGACTGGACCTACAGTTCGGGGTATGTGACCCTTGAGATGATCAAGGATCACATCCCTGCTGCGTCCAGAGATGTACTGATTGTCCTCTGTGGACCCGCGCCGATGATCCGTAACGCCTGTCTGCCAAATCTGGAAAAACTGGGACACACAAAAGAAAATATCTTTGCATACTAGACATGTTCAACAAATGGTTATTGTTTGGTTTTTTTAAAGGTAAAAAAACCAACAACTTAATAGAAGGTAATTTTAATAAATGCTTAACAGCCACCTAATCCAAGAGAGATTTAAAACACCTCACTTGTGCATTGGTTTTGTGTATCTGGTTTGTCCTACACAAAACCTGTTCTATGGCGTACTTTTACTATCACTGTGTTCTCTATAAAACTCACTCAGAGCCACTATGCTTTACATAAGCGAAACTGCATTTCGTAAGAAATTAACTTTCTTTTGTCTGTTTAATGTTATTTAATTCTGAAGTTACAATAAAAATGCATGACGTGCAATAAAACAAACTTGAAGTCTCGGCTTTTAATGTCGTTCAGAACAGGACAGTGTGGTATGGCGTGAGCTCAAGAATACCGTTTTAACATGGGAGTCTTGCTTTTGTGTTCCTTTACTTTGCACTGACAGATTTGTCATAGTTTGTCAGAAACACGTGCTATTTGTTCTCAATTCACTGAAAAATAGTATATATTTTTTTATAATATGTCTTATTTTACTGTATTTCACTCCCTATTTTGAATGTGTCATATTTAATGTCACATGTCCTCCTAAATTGCAGCTTTTTTAATTTATTTTTTTTTAAAGAACGTCCGTTTTTTCTTTCTTACAGATAAAAAAAAAAACACTTCGTTTTGCACGAAAAAGTTAATGACATTTCCGACCACCCTGAACGCATCACGAGTTGTGCTTGCGCTTCTCTGCGAACATGTCGCCGTAGGACTTTGTATCCGAACTTTAGCGTTTATTTTTGCAACTTTCTGCACGTTCGCTTATGGCATTGGGATAATTATGCCGTGTAAGGGAGGCGCAGACTTAGTCGCAGCTATGCAGAGGGTTTTAATCGGCAGCTGTGTTGTTTTAGTTGTGTTATTCGGCCCGAACTTGCCGGTTTCTGAGAGCGAAGGAATCGGTCCGGAGACATGCATCGTTTGGGGTCCAGGGCTGGAGCCCGACGCAGTTTTACCAGTCCGATACTTCTTCATTCAGGCGGTCAGCCCTGAAGGAAGGAACCTGACTTTATCACCAGGTAAACATCCCGAACACCCTCCACTTTGCTCGCTGCGCTTGTGTTAAACTATGCTAGCCCACCGAACTGAAATTATGGGTCACTGACTCTGAAGTTGGCGTCTGATTCGCAGTGTCCAGTTCAGCGCGAGCGACCTATAAAATAAATGATTTAAAATGTTCTGCTTTACCAGGTAAAATCTCTTTAATGGGCTTCCTTTTACTAAATATTACCTGATTTTATTAATGCACCACTTGAATGTTAGACTCTGCAAACCACTGTGGTATTTAGCATGGCTCTTCTGTTTTTTAACGTGATTTAAACATTTTTAGTGTCAATGCTGCCTCATTTCTAAATGTCTCACTAACAACCTTTGGTTTTATTAATATACCTCTTATTCAGGCTATTTGATCCGCAATCAAAATTCCAGTCAGTTCTTTACAGCCTCTCTAAGGTTCTGAAATAAAACAAAGCATTTTCATGAATAAAACACCTTTATATTGTGCTGAAATAAGAATAATATAATAATAATAAAAAACTTAAACTTGCTGAACTCTAACTTTACCACCCAGTATCAGGATTTTGGTTCGACTTTGCATCCTTACTTTAATTCTTCCAGACATGACCAAAAGAAACGCAGTGCTGTCAGAAATCATCCCATTTTAAGAGAATCTTCTTCGGTTTGGAATAATTAAGGTCAGGATTGGGTTGTCTAACCAAGCCAGTTTAAATAACATGAAATCTGTTTGTGTTCTTTAGGCAAAGGGACATTTAAAGTGAAGATAAGTCCTCTCAACAAGGAGGAGTACATCCGCATCCACGCTCCCCCGCCCCTGGACAGAGGAGACGGGTCGTTTCTGATGAGGTTCCGCCTTTATGGATCTGCAGTCAAAGGTCTGAAGGTTGAGATCCTCCACCTAGACGTTGCGGTGGCCAAGTCACCATACATTATCAAGGGTGGGTTTCAGCAGGTTTTTATCTCTTTTTTTTTTTTTTTTTTTTTCTTTTTTCTTTTTCTTTTAGATCTTAATCAGTCAGGCTCTATTTAGTTTAAAATAAACCAGAAGTTATATTTTGAAGTGTTTTTTGTTGAAGGGATTTTTCTGTTTGCATTTTTTTTTAACGATGAAAAAAAAAAAAAAATCAAACAGGATAACAAAATGCACAGGATACAGTCAGGATACAGCGGCAAAGAATCGAGAAAAAATAAAATAAAAATAGCAAATTTAAATATAGAGTGTATAAGCAAATCACTACACCATGTTACAAATATAACAATGGAGGGACAGGGATATTATCTTTGGCAGATACTGGAATTCGTTTGACTTTAAATGTTTTAAGTGTGGCGAAAAAAAAAAGGAAAAAAAAGCTAAAACAGAATAATTTGACACCTTATTGTCAGAGTGTTTTCACAGACATCAGGCACTCCCTCGGATAAACACCATCGCACCTCTAAATCATCAGAGGCAATAACTTTGGAACCTTTTACTAAGAACATCTGGTGTGGTGTTGCATCTATGCAAATGTCAATGTCTAAACTTGGCTAAACAAAGAACACGTCATGCAGAAATGTTAAGCTCTTGCAACAAATTTTACAGTTTCCTAAAATCCACGCGTCGATATTCATGAGGTCTTTGCGTAGCGCCTTACAGTAACTTGTAAAGTTGAAGAACTTCCAGTGATGCCTTTTGGCACTGAGATATTGGCCTGAATGCTTGAATTTTCTCCCCTTTTTGATTCTGAAAAATTTGCTGAAGAGCATGCCGTCTTTGCTTCCACTCTGGCTTGTCAGTGAAGTCAAACCTCGATAAAAATATATGCAGGAAATGAATAGTCAACGAAAAACTTACTGGAGTCCCACTCATACATGTGTTAAGAAAAGTTCACATTTTAGCATGATCTGAATTGAATTTCTATCAGTATCTAGTTGATATTGAATTTTTCTTTTCACTTGAACGTAACTTTTGTCTCATTTCTTGCTGATCCCCAGGCCCAGTCTATCATGAGTACTGTGTCTGCCCCGAATCTGATGCCTCTGTTTGGCAGAGCGTCCTGCAGTGTCCTGCGAACGAGCCCCAGATTCTGGCCGACTTCAAGTCCTTTCCTACCATCGATTTGCAGCATCTTAGACAGGAAGTGCCACTCAGATTTTCTAACAGAGGAGGGCTCGTTCACTACGCCGTCATTGACAACAAGGTGTACCGGCGCACGCTGGGAAAATACACAGACTTCAAGATGTTCTCTGACGAAATGTTGCTGTCGCTGACAAGAAAGGTATAATTGTCCAGCTTGATTGGCTTTTAAGGCCTAATTATCAGAATATTGAGTTGCCATCTAATATATTTTGCTACTTAAGGTGTGGGTGCCCGATGTGGAGTTTTTCATCAACGTGGGCGACTGGCCTTTGGAGACGAGGACAGAGGGAGCTCTTCCGATCCTCTCCTGGTGTGGCTCTACGGATACGCGCGATATCGTCCTTCCCACCTATGAGGTGACGCACTCCACCCTGGAGACGATGAGAGGAGTCACTAATGACCTCCTGTCTGTCCAAGGAAACACAGGTAGCTGGACCACCAAATGGCAACACTCGAAATATTTGATGACTCGTTTAGAGAAAGCACTCATTTCACTTTGTGGTAACTCTGGAGGAGATTATCGCTCTAGTAGACTTTGCTTGTAGGACAGATAAAAATGTAGCAAGAAAGCCATTGTTAGACTTAATAGTCTTAGCAAAAGGCAAAGCATTTTGGTGTGAGTCGTTACTTTCACTCATTCACATTGTGCCTCAATGGATCTGTAACATATCATTTACATATTTAAATTTCTGTTTCTAAATCATTTGCCAACATATGAAATTTAGAGTTCTGCTGATGTCATTGATGACCACCAGGGGGCATCAGCATGCAAGCAACAATGTCGACTTACAGCTGGTAAACGGCCATTTCCTGAAGCATGAACTTCAACTTGTAAAAATACTTTTTGGGGAGGCTCAACGGCAGCAATGCATAAGAACTTGTCAAATAGTTGAAAATGCAAAAAGAACTGAAAACTTTGTGCTTCCTTTGTGTGGAACAACACAAGATCTTTCACAAAATAAAAATGTCATCCTCCCACTTGGCTTTAAAAAGGTATATTTTAAAACGATTCACTGTGAGTCTTCAACCAACCCTATTTAAATTGATCCAATATTGGGGATTTTGATCTGCAGAAATTCACACTTTATTTGCACCGTTTTCTTTATCGTCTTCGTCTAATTTTCTTCTCCATACCTTAAATGTTTCTTCTTTTACTAATTACAGAATTAAGAAAAGCCCCTGTCAGAACTTTAAAATAGACTCAAATCACAGAAGAATAGCGTTTTTCTCAATTTCTCCATGAAATTAGGAAAGTGTGGTAATGGAAAGAGGATGGAAGTTTTTCAAATTTTTTCGTAAAAGTTTATGCAAAGATGACAACAAGGAGGCATATATAGTGTACCTGTCTTTTGCGGATTTTGTTTCGTTTTTTTTGTTTGTTTTTTTTAAACAATGCCCGGTTTTCCTCTCAGGTCCCCCGTGGGTTAATAAAACTGCGCAGGGTTTTTTCCGTGGACGAGACAGTCGGGAAGAGCGTCTCCAGCTCGTGTCTCTGTCCAAGAAATCCCCGGAGCTGCTGGACGCCGGCATCACGGGGTGGTTCTTCTTTAGAGACAGGGAAAAACAGGTGGGCAAAGCACCACTTGTGGGATTCTTCGACTTCTTCAAGGTGAGAAAATGTAAAAGTACACGTTAGTTAGTCCAACTTTTGGTTAACAGATGAAAATCTTAAGTTGGTTTTCCTTCTTTAAATTAAAATTTTGAAAGCGGATTTGGGACTATGTTGCATGTAGTGAAACTTTGTACCTCCTCTTACAGTACAAATACCAGGTAAATGTGGACGGAACAGTTGCAGCGTATCGGTTTCCTTACCTGATGCTGGGAAACAGCTTGGTTCTGAAACAGGACTCGCAGTACTACGAACACTTCTACGGACATCTAAAGGCGGGTCCTCATTACGTTTCTGTGCGGAGAAACCTGTCGGACCTTTTAGAGAAAATCGGGTGGGCCAAAGAGAACGACGCCGAAGCGGCGGCGATCGCCCGAGCGGGACAGGCGGCAGCCAGAGATCTGCTGCAGCCCAGCCGGCTGTACTGCTACTACCACAGAGTGCTGCTGTCGTACGCCGAGCGCCAGACAGGGCAGCCGATAAAACAAGCCGACATGGAGCTGGTGCCTCAGCCGGACGATCACACAGCCGCGTGTACATGCAGGCGGGAAGGTAACAAAACAGGATCCAGTAGGAATGAACTATGACTGCCCAACCATAGTTAGTAACCAATCATAGTTAGTTACAGCTCCTTTCAATGGACATTTTTTTGTGAAAAAAATCCTTCCTGACACAAAGAGGGAAGTTGATGAGTGTTACTGATGTTTATAGAAAACTTTTTATACCTTTATTAAAAAAACAAACAAAAAAAAAACATTTTTTTTAATCTTTGCATCTACCGTGCCTTTAAGTTAAATATAGAACTTTTTTAAGTTTACTTGAAATACAGCTAAGTACAACATTTTTTTTTATGCCTGTGGGAGAATTGTGTGTGAGATAATCTTTTTATTTTACCATATTTCTGACTAAAAGGTGAATTCATGACTCAAGAGTGGCCCAGCCAGAGTCCTGACTGAAATCTGCGGCGGAAGCTAAAAATTAGGGTGATGGAAAGAAGGCCTTCCATATTCACAGACAGCAGAGAGATGTAATCAAAATATCAGTGGAAACCTGGAAGGATATGCTCAGCTAATAATAATGTTTTGATGGCAGCAATGCCAAAAAGGGTTTTTCCAATCATTGAGAAGGATATAATTTTTTTCCAATGCCATTTTTAAAAAATAAAATCCAAATGAAAACTTTTTTTGCCTCCAAATTTTTAAGAAATGGCTGTCTCAGGTCCTGTATGAAACATGTCTTCCTGGTTGAAGGAAAATAATTGCAATTTGAAATCTGCCCAATAAGTTTGGGCTTAACAGTATAGTAGATAAAATACTGTGAAATAAAAGTTGTTTTTCTTACTTTCAAAATGGTAACTATGCACAGAATTTAAACGATGAGTCCAATTTAATGCTTGATATTCAATAAATAAACACCATTGAATCCCAGCTGAAGGACACCTACACAGTATGCTACGCTTTTGGAAACTTGAAGTTAATCGCAAAACAAAATCAAAGTAATTTTTAAAAATGTAAAATGTCATTTAAGTTCCATCTATGTAGACCCCTGTGTGCTACTTAAATTAAATGATGTTGGATGGCAACTTTGTCACAAAATGACAACTTTATTACTGAACTAGAAAATTCCTGAAGAAATTTAACTGCGGCCTGCCAAAGTGTGCCCGTCAGTTTGGACCCAGCGTTCTGATGCTAAACATTAGCATCAATGTTAAGCTTTGCAAAATTGTAGTCAACAGCCTGTTAACTAACATGGACTTGCACCATTCAGTATGTTAAAATTAGCCAAAATGCTAATGTAAGCCTAAATGCTGCCGGTAGCATGTGGGGTATCATTAGAATGTTTTCTTACA
>CAEGAD010018317.1:0-10931 GCA_903067055.1 Poeciliopsis paucimaculata
AAATGGTAAAATTCTCCTTGTTCATTGGTCTAACAGTGACACCTAGTGGTTGATTTGTGCTTTTATTTTGAAGAACGCTAGATTTCTTCTTCGCGTATTTTGTGTTATGCACTTCCTGTTTTTGCTAACCACGACGAGTCAGCGTTAGAGCCTGAAGGAAACCAAAGAAAATCTGTAAAATAGCGCCCTTGGAAAGCAGAATGAGGTATGAATATGCGCAATTGTGATTTGTTATAAGACATGTTTACTTAAAAGCATTAGAACGTCAGTGGTTTATTGTTTAGAAACGAAACTCTGTACGCTGACGAGTTAAGGACAACGTATTTTTTGTATGTGTGAACATTTATGTTTATTTATACAAGAGTTAAAATAGAGAATCTATTTTTTGTACCTCACATTTTTATAAGATGTTATGTATCTGTAAAAAAAAAAAATAATAATAATAAACATCTCTACAAGATGAAAAAGCCGGCAGACTCAGCCGAGCGGGAGCCGATTCAATTAGTTTGGACATTTCAAATGAAGCTGACTGAAAATTTCAAAATAAAAGCCCTGAAACTTTTATATCAGTTCATTTTTATTTTGGCCATTTTATAAGTGATTTAACCCCATTATTATTAATCTTGAGGAAATGAAATTAAATATATTTGTTTCATTTTCTGCGGTGTTTAGATCTGTTTTCGTGCAGTCATTACGACACAGAAGTGTTCAAAGTGTGGTCCGGGGGCCATTTCTGGCCCTTTCACTGATTTTGCATGGCCCAAATGCAATTCAAGAATGATACAAATTTGACCAGGTGGTTGATACAGACAACCACCTTTTTTATGTTTAATCAGGTCGAAATTATTGCTAACGTAACCTTCTTAATGACAAAAACTCATGACACAAAGTGTTTGCCTTTTCATTACCAAGCTTTTGTAATAAGTATTTATTTTTTACCGAAAACCCAACTTTTCCATATTGAACTCCTGACTACAACCTCTCCTCTGATTGGCTGAATATATCTCATATAACTCTTTATATCTAATGGTGCCATAATTTTTTAAGACTTATGCATGAACAAACTTATTCATTAATTACATTTTTATTCAATGAAAACACCACAATTGTGAGATTATGTTGTTTTTTTTTTTATGCTAGCAGAAAATAGACAAAGATTTCCCCATATTTGTAATGCTATTGTTTGGTTCTGGAGCAGACTAGAAGACCTGAGAGGTCTGAAAGGTTGATACAGAAGCAACAGATATTTAATGTGTTTTGGTGCAAAGCTGTTCAGTACTAGTAGATTGGGAAGAGATGAAGCAGTGATCAGAAAGTCCAACATGCATCTTTTAAAGTAACATCGGCTTAGTGTGTTTTCATATTTTGAAAGTTCATTAAAGACGTTTGCGCTGTTAAAGTCTCCAAAAACAACGATAAGACAGGATGGATGTTTTTCCTCTATGATCTGTTGTCTTGAAGAAACAGATCATAGATCTCAGGATCTTTCCTCAGATCCTGAAATGTTCCTCATGGAAACTGGAATAGAAGAGAGTCAAGAAGAATAACTTGTCGTATCGACCACCCTGTAAGTTCAAATAGGAAGTTATCACTTCCTACATGAATCTTCCTCATGCGATGTTAGAAATGGCGCAGAGTCTCACACTTCTTTTTTATCTGTTTCTAGTCGACACACTTCAAATTCAAGGTAAATGTTGTTATTTTTTCTGTTTGTTCTTTACATTTGGAAGTTTTGAGCATAATCTGTTCGTTCTAAATTAATCCCTGTGACAGATCTGATATATCACTGTAAACGTGTCGATCACTGTAAACAAAAGCAGGAAGGAAGAACGTTCAGTTCAGTAAGATAAGAAATATTTAAAGTTTTAAAATGTCAAACTTTTGTTCACTTTTATTCTCACTGAAACTCATCCATGTTCACTAATTCACAAAATACAGAAATTAAGCTGAAATTACAAAGCCTTTCTGTAGAAATTAGAATTACTCCCCTTTTATCAAGTCAGACGATTTTCTTTTAACTCATTACAATTATTAAAATGATCTTCGCAGCGATTTATCGTCATCACTTTTTCACTGATTGTGGTTTATTTTATCTATTTATTTATTTTTTTCTATGAATAATCTCATACTGTGTTTTAGTCTTGGTTTGGTCAGATTAGATTGTGAAGTAAGTTTGAACTTTTTGTACTTTCAAATGATGGAGAAAAATGACAGAAATGAAAACTATGAAGAAAATATGCAAACCGGTCTTCAGCTACAAAACTTTTTATATAAGATATAAACAGACACATATAAATATAAATATATATTACATATGCTTTATTTTTCCAAACAGCCTTGCCTGTTTTCTCCACTGTGAAAACAGAACTAAAAATCCAACCTTTGATTTAATTTTTTATTCACAGGGGAGACAAGATGTCAAGAAATAAGACGAATGTTTTTTAATACAGTTCCCACATCTATCCCCACCTCTAAAACCTCATATAAAATAAATATATCTGAAGCAAAAACAAAACAAAAACCTAACAACAAGTAAAATAATAGGTGTAAAAAGTAAGAAAACTTTTTTAAAAATAGCAGATGTACTTGTTAAATCCAAAATCTGCACATTAAATTTTTTTATATTTGTGCAAAAACAGAATATTTAGAAAATATTGAATCTTGTAAGAAGAATACCAGGAATCCAAACATCGTACTGGGTTTATTGGGAACAGTGAAAAGTCTAACAGCTGCTGGGAGGAATGACCTGTCAGCAATATACAGACCATGTTTATTTAAAAAATAATAATGACGCTGACAGCATACCTGTATGTAGTGTATTAATAAGCTCTTTTTTAGATGAACAGCATAGACATTTTAGGAATATACCTCTTGACAACGTTGTACTGATCTGAGTTTAGTTTGAATTTTATTTTGTTTTCTGTTTTTCAGGTTCCTCTGCAGCGACTGATGTATTTGTGAAGACTGGAGACGATCTTATTCTTAATCTCACAGAAGCTGAAATTCCATCAGATACTATCGTTTGGTCATGGCAATTTACAAATAAGCTAATAGTAACATTTATAACTGGTTCCAAGTCAACTATTCAAAAAAGTCACGATGGAAGAATCGAAATTCTTGATGAAAAATACAATATGAAACTGAAGAATCTACAAAAGTCAGACAGTGGTATTTATACTGCAAAGGTTACAACGCCTATAGATAAAGAACTAACTCAGTACAATGTTACAGTTCAAGGTAAGTTTTTCATATGTATATTTCTGATCAGTGTATATTATAAGTAGTTACATGCGACTCTAAATAGATAAAGTTGAAACACCAAAAACTGTTGCCTACAGAGTGACTTTTTCTAATCTCTCTTTGTTTTTATAACCTTTATTGATAAAATCCATGTTCATAAACACTACAAGCTAAAATAAAGTGTTGTAAGAATAATGTTCTCCTTTGAATTACATTTCTTGTTGGATTCTGGCCTCTCTACATGTTTCTCTAATGTTCTAAAACTTCTTAAATCTACTTCCTCCCTCAGATCCAGTGTCTCCAGTTGATCTCACCTTTACCTGTGTGTTCGGCTCCTCATCCTATGACCTCACAGCGACCTGCAGGGCAGGCAACACCAGCATCACTCTAAGATGTAAGGATCAAACCTGTAACCAGGAGGGAGAAGAGAGAAGATAGGTCACCAAATCTGGTTCTTCTCTTCATATCTACAAGCTGAAAGAATCAATCGTCTGTAGCCATAGCAACCAGGTCAGCAGGAATGAATTCATCAAACGGATTGAGAATCACTGCATTGAACTTGGTAAGATTGCATGACAAGAAAATAACATTTTGGTTTTAGCCAAGACATAAAACTGATAGAAAATGTTTGTTCACTTATTTTAAATCAAAGCAAAATGTTTTAATATTTTGGTTAAATTAGAGACCATGTGTTTTTAAGAGTGCCAGTCATGTCTAATGTATTTATTTTAAGTTAATATGTTAACATTTCACATATTTTTGTTCTCTTTACAGCTGGAAAGAGAAACTTTACAATTATTAACATCACAAGAATAATCCTGGCTGCATTACTGGTTGCAGTTTTCACCTTAACACTCATTATAAGAAAATGTAAGTCTTAGCTTATTTATTTATTTATTTATTTATTTCTACAATATAGCAACACTATAATAATGTAGATTCCAGTTTATAACAGAAGAATGAGTTCACAAAGCTGATGATTTTATGAAATTTTCTAAAATGCATTCTCTGTATTTTTATGTTGCTTTTTAAGATCTTACAGTTTGAAAACTGATTATTTTTTTATTCCTCAACCAAAAAAAAATTATGTTTTCTTGTTTGTTTTAGAAGCAGTCAAGACAAAAAGAGAAATTCTGTATTTTTATTACACATGAATAGTTTTATAAACTCATGACAAACGACTAAATTTCTCTTTGTTTTCAAGGTAAAAGGAAAACCAAACCAAAGGAAATGAGGTACGAGTTTCCAGAGGTGAGCAGCAAGTTTTACCTCTAAAGATAAACAGGACGATTTGGAGGTTTAAACTAATTAATGCATATTTTGTTATTCAAATAAAGTTCATAATTACAACTCTGCAGAAAAAATACTTGTTAAAAAGTTTCCACAGAGATTCATTAGGTTCAGCTGTTTGCCTCACTTATTATTATTTTACTTCAACATCAGTGAATCTCCATCATGTCATTGTGTTTCTGCTTCTTTCTGTTGTTATAAACTCCTACTGTAAACTTATTATTTTACATGTTGCATGAGCTCTCATGATTACAAACATGTAATGTGAAATATGTATGAATACTAACATGTTTAAACTTCTTTCCATGCAGTGACACCAGGTGAGCCAGACAAACAGATTCTGCAGACGGGTCATTCTGACTCATGAAGTTTCTAACAGGAGAGAGACTGGAAATACCTTCTGTCAAATAGAGGAAACCTGTTCATCATCTCATAAACAGAAATACAATGCTTTAGCAAAACTGTAAATGTGCTTTGTGACAAAGAAGATGCATTACGTCCAAGTCAAAATATCTAGTGCTATGAATATCTAACATGGATTCCCAGTGCCATCTGCTGGATTAGTAGAGAAAGAACTGAGGAAATAAAGTGATCCACATTTTAAAAAGTACAGGATTATTATTAATCCCCCAAAGACCCAACAAAATATTTATTTTGTTTACATGTTTTGTTATGTTTTCTATTCTTTTCTATCCCTTCTGTTGTTGATAAGGTGATTTTCATATTTCTCCACACAGCAAATAAAATATCATTGTCAGACACTAAATTGTTCTGCTTGTGAGATTTACACAGTGATCTAGATAAGAAACAAAATAATGCGTGGAAATATTTTTAGCATGAAATGGTAGATGGTCTCTATGAATGCTTTTGAAATTCTGAAGCAGAATCATCTGCTTTTGACCATCATTGTGTGCTATTTGCTAAGCATTTGGACATGTTTTAGCAAATTTTAAAGGAGAATCCAAGACGATACCAATAAATCCTGCTCATAAGAACCACATGGCTCAACTCGATATGCAGAAACTACAGTCCTCAACCTTTTAGTGCAAGTCTTCCCTTTCTCTCTCCACCCTTCTTCTTGTCTAAGCACTAATAAATAAAGGCCACTACTGCCAAAAAATCTTTAGAAAAATAAATCCTGCTCCAATAAAGCAGATTGGAATAAATATCCATGTTCTCCATTGAGCAGCGGATTCAGGAAGCATTTTGTGTGACGAATTGATTCGTGGGCAGAAGAAAATGACTGGCGATCTGTCCAGGGTGACCCCACCTCTCACCCATTGACCTCACAACCCCATAGAGACAAGCATGTTGGTTGGTTGGTTGGTTGGTTATGTATGGATGGATGGATGGATGGATGGATGGAAATGACTTGTTTCACTGAAACATACAACACTGACCCAATTATATCTCTGAAAGAACTGGATGATTGTTTGATGGTTGATCCATCGTCAATCGTCAACTGTAACCATAACTTCAACCTTTTTGACCATAATTCAATGTTGAATTAACATCACTTGCTATCTGGGAAGTCCGACCAAACGCTCACTTTGAAATAATAATAATAATAAATTTTATTTACAAAGACTTTTCATGACTTTGTCATAAAGTACAACTGCAATGCTTTGATCTGAATTTCTTACCTTGAAAAAGTAACTTAGTTACTTCACTGATTTTTTTATTATTTGAAAGTAATAATTTGAAAGTAATATTACAAGTTATGTCATTAGTTTCTTTCAGCAGTTGCCAACAATCACCTGAGAGTTGAAAGCAACTCTTATAATATGAATTGCTAGTAAAAATTTTTTATAAATATTAATTCATAATAGTTAGAATAAGCTTAAAAACAATGTAAATACAGTAAAAAGTTGTTGGAAAGTTATATTTTTTCATGTATTAATGTTTGTGTAAATCAGCGATCAGCTAGTAAGACTCTTCTGGCATCGATTGGTTGAGTCTCTATGTTACTTGGGGGTTTTGGAAGAAGGACCTCGCTGCAGCAAACAGAAAGGGGCGGGGACGGACCACTGTCAGTCCCATAGCGCCCCCTTCATTTCCGGAATGCAATAGTCCCATTTCCATGTAAGATATGAGACTGACAGTGGTCCGTCCCCGCCCCTTTCAGTTTGCTGCAGCGAGGTGTACTTGGGTTCTCGCGCTCTTTTTCTTCTTCACTTTCTGTTTTTGCCATGTTGACACCACGAGAGCGAGGGATCCTGAAGAATTAGGAGGGAAACTTTAAAATAACCGCTGCTGGAAAACAGAATGAGGTACAAAACTTATACTATAAATATGCATAGGTTTACATATTTATACTATGCATACCGATGCATAGTATAGGTATGCATATTTATATTTATTTATTAAATAATTGGTTTATTTGTTCATATTTAAAGTTTTTCTGAACACTTTTAACATTAATCTTTTTTTTATTTCATTTAAAAGAAACATTATAAATTTAGTTTAAATGTGTTTTAAAACAGTGAACATTTTGTAAACGATGGGTTAAACTTGGCTGCAATCATTTACTTTTTTCCTTTCCAAACTGTGATTGTTTGCAATAACCAACGTCTGAAGATACAAGAGAAAATTAAAAATATATTTATGTAGGACAGAGAAAGATGATGATGGTAATGACTACTTATCTTTCTGAAATAGAATATATCCTTGCCTACACTACATTACCCATTAACTTTTAGTTTTATCACTAACCTAGTTTTCTGAAACGGTCTCCAGAGTCACATAGATAGAACTTTAACACAATAGTTGTCTGCTTAAATATTATTAAATCAGTCAAATCCGTTTTTATCAACTGCCAAATTATTTTAATGTGAAAAGATGACAAAAGTTTTAATATTTTACCAGTTTTTGTTATAAATGAGTAGTTTTATCTCATCCATGAAATGAAAATGAGTCTGAAACAATTTTCTTATGAGTTTATGTAAGTGAAATGGCACAAATTACTGCTAAAGCAAAGCAGGTTTATGTTAAACATTGAATAACAGCGCCATCTTCTGGATTAACAAAGAAACGACCAAGTCCATGTTTAATAGCTTATGTTTTCATCTTTTTTTTTTTTTAGAATATATTTATAACCTCATAGGTCAATTTTTGGGGGCTGTACAGTTGGTCGCATTGTTGCAGCAAAAAGGTCCTGGGTTCGATTCTTGTACTCCAGCTTCCTCCCATGGTCCAAAAACATGACTGTCATGTAAATTGGCCTCTAAATTCTCCCTAGGTGTGTCAGTGTGTGCACATGGTTGTTTGTCCTGTCTGCCCTCCTGACCCCACCAGGGGCGAGATTTAAATGGATGTTCTTAGTGTTCCTCTTCTCTACCAGTCTATCGCAGCTAATTAACAATAGCTGCAATAGAGATTAAAATAAAATCACACATGAAAAAGTTTGTTCACGCGATAAGTCATTCATGTGTGATTTTGATTTCATCTCTTATTTAATGGAAACGTCGTAATTGAGAAGTTGTGTTTTTCTCTTTCCACACAAAGATTTACAGACATTTGTAATGGAAACGCAGCTAATGTCGTCACTAACAATGACTTATATTTAGAGCTAATCCATACATTTTCTTTTTTTTATTTCCAGACATCAAACTGTGGAGATGAAAGGTCCAGGAATGAAACATCCCCAGATGTTCCTCCTCCACAGGAACTGGAGCGCCACCTGGGGGATAACAGGGGTTCCTGAGCCAGGAGGGACGGACGGTACTTGAAGTGGGATATTGGTCAGATCCAGAGATCTCTTCCCAGTGGAACTGGAAAATCTTAACAGGGAGACATCGAAGATGGACCCTGATGAGATTCCTGAACTATTTTAGTTTACCTTTCAGTTCAGCTCCTTCTTCAATGCAATAGACTGAATCTGAAGCCCCATTAATTCAGACAGAACCTAATCTGACACTAAATTAATTCTCTATGGGGTTAAAGGTCAGGGAAGTTTGCTGGCCAATCAAGCACAGGATCTCCATGGACACTGAACCTGATTTGGTATCTTTGGCGGTGTGAGTCAGTACCAAGTCCTGCTGGAAAATAAAATCAGCATCTCCATGAAGCGCTCTAGAATTTTCTGCATAAACTGGACTTCAGGAAACCCAGTGGACCAGAACCAGGAGACGACATTTAACCTCAAGCTTCACTCTATGGACTCTGTGCTTCTCCACTCTTCAGACCCTGACACCCTGATTACAGAATGAAATGCAGAGTTTTCTCTCCTGTGAAGAAAGGACTATTGACCAAACCTCAACAGTTCAGCTCTTTTTCACCTTTGCCAGGTAAGATGATTGATTTCTGGGTGGCTTAACACAGGGAATGTGAGATTTGTAGCCCTTGTCTAGCACAAAGCTCTCAGTTCTTCCTGCTGCAGATGTACACTTCTTCCTGCCACTCAATTTTCTGTCAATATGCTTGAATACAGAACTGTGAATGACAAGTTTCTTCAGCAATAACCTTTTGTCGCTCCTTATGGGTCACTGGCTCTGTGCAGTCAGCAGTCTTTTCCATGATTGAGTTAGTCTACTGAGTGAGAGACAGTTTAAAGGTGTTAATTATCTGATTAGAATGTGATGCCAGATGTTTCCATTAATTATATTTTTCACAGTGGTATAATCTTCTAACACACTAAATTTTGGGTTTTTATTATCTGTAAGTCATAATCATCAAAATTGTAATTCTATATAATATGAGTTTCACTTTCTGAAATGAGAAATATTGCACTTTTATTCAATTTTCTAAATTATTTTAGATGTACTGAGTCATGGTTCTCCACGATTCTTCAAATAGCATGGCAGCAGCCGATTTTTAGATGTGCATACCTAGATAATATTCACCGATATTATCTAGCTTGGCAAAGGTCTAAGAATCAACCACTATTCTCTTTTGCTCTCCAGTGATAAAGGTTTGACTGGCAGACTGGTCCACCATGTCATGTCTGCACATTTACAATTAAAAATAATTACCCCACTGTTGCCAATTCAACAACTTTCTTGCCATATTGAGCAACATTTCAAACAAAAAAAAATTGGTATCGGTCAAAATTGGAATCAGCACGTTGAGCTTTTTAAAAGATCGGCCATCGGCCAGAAAACTGCAATCGGTGCAGCCCTAATATTTACTGCAGTTCTGCTGAAAAAACAAACAGCTTGTTGTTACAAACAAAATATTTGTATAGTAATGTGATAATTTAGATGAATGTTACCTTTTTTATTGTATTTCCTATTTTTGTGGTAAGCACCCTGAATTTACTTTAATTTGCCCTAATAGATAAACTACTATTTAAATATTTAAGCCTTAAGCACAATGTGTAGCTGAAACTTCAGCAAAAAAAAACTGAAGAATAAAGTGTACCGTATTTATGTAAAAGATTTGTTGATCTGATTATTTATTTTTATATAAATTACCTCTTACATGTAATGAAGTCATTCCAGAGTAGAAATACATTGTTAAAGATTGGAAAATAAAGTGACATTTACTGTCATTTTAAGATAAACATTTAAATGCAAACAGGTGCAAAGTCAGAGATGCACTTTCAATAGCAGCCTGAAGCTGTATTAATCACCATTTTAAGCTCAATGTTTTTATTGTTTGAGATATAAATACAATTATTTTTCAAATAAAATGGCGTCTCTAAAGTTTTAATCTTTACAAGTGGACAGGAAAGTAAATAATTTGTTTGGATAATGGCTTTTTCATGTGAAATGGGCTCTATGAAAACTTCTTAGTAAGAGACAGACAGTGATTCAGTCAGATTTGAAGGCATTTGTTTCATTGTAAGTGTCTCTTTATTTTCCCGTCATCATTCATGGACGCGTTTCCATTGGCTGAAACCCCATTGGCTGAAACCATTGGCTACGCCCAAAACGTCAGGCTCGGATAAAAAGTTGCCGCCTGTAAGTTGAACAAAACCGTGAATTCATACACATGTTTTCTCATCAAGTAAGACGACTTAAGTCACGACTGTTGCTTGGTTAAATGTCAGCGCATCTGTTGTACTTTAGATATAATAAGTGTGTCGTAGTTTCTGGTTCATTTTATTCTCCCCGGTACGTAATTCGGGTTTTATGAGTGTCTGCCATGTATTTGATTGCGGGAATAGTTTTCCGGCCAAGACTGGCCAAGTTTCCCGTTTTGGCCGGAAACCTGCCGTTTTCTTGCTCCTCTTTCTCGCCATATCATTACTGCCAGCAGCAATGATCAAACCTGCTGGATGAATGTCGCTGACCTGCTGGCCCTAAATGCTGCCTTCACTTAAACATGGCAATAACAACAAATGTGTTTTTCTATGTTGGATATTTTTTTTGCAACTTATTTTTTAAAATTGAAATTTGTTAAATGTTTTGTGATCTAAGTGTATTTGTTTTATCTATTGAAATATGTCATCAGACCTGACC
>CAEGAD010018344.1:0-17582 GCA_903067055.1 Poeciliopsis paucimaculata
AAAAAAGTGGTATAATTGTGCTCTCCACTAGTCCATAGCAACTTTTTGACCACATTTTTTCCTTCCACTCAATTTTCCATAACTGAAATGTGTTTGTCTATTACATTCTAAGGTGTAAATGTTACATTAAATGAGGAAAAAAAGCTTTTAAATAATCTGTCATGGTCATTTTACCCCCAATAATCTCCTTTTTTTCCTCTCGTTCCACTACTTTCCATTTTCCTCAGGAATCCGTCCTTCTGTATATAAATACATAATTTTAACTGTTATATTTATATAGAAAAGCAGGATGAGGCCTCAGAAGGAAGCAGAGCCTCTTCCTGTGCTCTGAATCTCTGCAGAGGCTCAAACCCAGATTTCGTGTCCTGGGTTCTCTCAGTCGGCTGCATGCAGGGAAGCAGAGCGCCGGTTCTGGTTCTGCCCATCCGCGGCTAGATAACGGGCCGACACCGAGACTAATTTGGTCATGTGCAGGGCTGCCGGATGACGAGCGGCTGATAAAGGAAACATGGCTGCAGGATGTGAGCTCTCCACATCAGGAGTGTTGCTGGATGTAACAGGAAGGCCACAACCTCCAAACATGGGCGTAAAAATTAAATGTTTTTAATTTTTATGGTACATTTTTAATCCACACAATCCCATGTTTATTTATATTTAAAACTTTTAATTGAAACTTTGATTGGGACATAAATTATTACTAATTGATAGGAACAGAAACAAGATATGAGTTTATGTAGCAATAGCTAAATCTCTAAACTCGATTATCAAATGAAATGTTAAGATCAACATTAAATACAATAGGACAATAAAAAGATATAAAACAATGTAGCTAAAAGGACACAATAGAAAGATTGTAGTATCTGGAAATGAGTCCAGTTCTTAAACCCTGAAGGGACAAAGTTGGCCGTGTTGCCAGTTCTGCTTCCGGTTTCAAGCCTTTGGAATGCTGAGGCGATTTAAGCACCAATAAGTAAAATTGATTCTGTATCATCAGTGAATATGTGAAAACCTTTTTGACCTGATCTATGCTGCAGTGTTAAATGTTTAATAATTGATGCTGCAGAGATTTAGAAACATGGAGGTTTTTCCAGAAACACTAAACTCTCAGAGCCGGGAAATGAATTCAGGAGAAAACCTCATTTTAACAAGTTTTGCATCTCGTTTAATGAGAAAACTTTGTTTTAGCTGGAAACTTTCTTGTTACAGTGAGAAAATGTTCTTATTAAAACGAAAGTTTCCTAAAACAAGAAACTTTCTAATTTAACGAGTTTTTCATCTTGTTTTAAGGAGAAAACCTGATGAGAAAGTTTCCTGTTAAAACTTGTGATGGAAAACTCTTAAACTTTTTAACAAGTCATAATTAAGATCGTATTTTCATATCATTAAAATGATCTGAGTTTCTGTTTTGCAGTAAAATGAGAACTTTGGCAGAAACGTCTCGTTATTCTGAACATTTATTCCTTTTGTTGAAAGGAGAAAGTTTTTCTTGTTGCAATGTATAAAATGTTATAACAAGAACAATTTCCCATTTTAATGAGTTTTAACAAAAGAAGTCATAATCTATCAGGAGTGTATTTTTTATTTCTCTTTATAAGTTTTTTGTTTTAACAAGAACAAGAGATTTTTTCGATTCATGTTTTGCGTCTTTAAAACAAGAAAACTTTATCAAAACTTTTCATTAAAACAAGAAAGTTTGTCATGAAAACAAAGTTTCTTGTTTTAGTAACATATAAAACTTTTGTTCTTATTACAAAATAAATTTTATATAAAGTTTCCTGTTTAAATCCTGGTTTTATCTGAGCTGAATTTATTCCAGGTTCTGTTTGTTGTGAAATCAGACGCTGATCCTACGGAAGCCTGACTGGGTCATCTGGTCCTGACAGTCCGGTTCTGGTCGGGTTGGCAGACAGGCGGCGGCAGCGTCCGGTGCTGCGCTCTGATTGGCTCCCGGAAACGCGGCGGCTGGAAAATGTCCGTGTCAGGGAGCGAGGAAGAGACGCAGAGCAGCAGCAGCAGACACATTCCTGGCCCGGTCCGGTCCGGTCCGATCAGAACCGCCGCTCTGCGCCGCCCGGGTCCAGATCCTGCAGCTGCAAAACGTCCAGGGAAATTATCACCACTAGAAATGAACAGGTTCCCTTTTGTTGGCAAACAAAATGAATAAAAAGGAGGAAAAATCCCAAAAATAAAACATCAACTTTCCATATAGATGCAGATTTTTACAAAAAAATTACAAAATCTTCATTAAAATGTAAGAAAATAAAGATAAAATAAACTTTATAATTTGCTTTCTAAACTCAAAGCCACTTTGCAGGAAGCAAGTAAAATTACAAACTAAAGTATATAAAATAAAAATACATGCATGTATTTTATAATATATAAAAATATTTCAAACTTAGAATGAAAAAATAGTAATTTTTTTAATTGATTTTTTAAATAAAAAATAGTTTTTGTATACATAAACATGTAACTTATGTATTCTTATTAAGACAAAAAATATTTCATACATATAAAGAAAAATTTTTTTTAAATATTTTTTAACAAATAAAAATAGAAAAGTATAATATGTACTTTGGATTATAATTTTATGTAAATTTATGTCCATTCTCTGCATGACATTTAGAAAAACAGTGTCTTCAGTCAGAGGCTTCTCCAAAGCTGCTGTAACACAGACTGCTACAGGAGAGCCTTCTTGCCTTCACTACATACAATAACTGACTAATTTTGAACTAATATGAATTTCAGCAACATTTTATTTCCCTTTGGGATCAATTTGAATTTAAAATCTGTTCTGTGTTTTTATTCGTGATGATAAATTTTTGTAACTTTTCTCCTCAGCAGCTCCTGCAGGCTGCAGAGCCAAACTCAGCTCACTAGCGCCTCCTTTTGAAAGAGCAGAGCTGCTCTGGAGCAACTCTCCCTCACCAGTTCAGACCCAGACTGGTCCATTCTCCAAACTGGGAGGACGGAGTGACGGGACGAATCAGGGATTAATTGGGATTAAAATGTTTACAGCAGGATTAGGTTCTGTAAAACAGACCCGGTTCTGCCCGGTTCCTCTCAGGAACGGAAAGCTACAGCAGAGATCATGAAGTTAATTGAGTTTAAAAATCCTGAGAAGAAGAATCAAACTAGAATTAAAGCTTTTGTACTTTTTCACATTTCGCAACAGAAAAGAATCAAAATCTTGAATCATTATTTGGTGATTTTTACTGAAAGCCACAAACTTTTAATGGGATTTTTACATAAAAATTAAAATATATTTCTGTATTTTATATAAAGCCAAAAACTTTAATGTTTTTTATTGCATATTTTTACATAAAGCCTAGAAACTTCAATGTATTCTAATGTTTACATAAAAACCAAACATGTTCATGTATTTTATTGCACATAAACCTACAAACTATTGTGTATTTTGTCTGAAGTTTCACATAAAAGCAAAAAACTTTTATGTATTTTACATGAAAATGGTCTGAAGAAAATATTATTGATTATCTCAATAACTTCAGTAACAATTTGTTTATTCTCCTCATTTCTAACCTTTAATGTTATTTTATCTGAGTTATTTTTCTCCCTGCTGCGTTTTTTGCTGGTTGAGTTTCCTCCACCTGTTTCTGAAATCTGAGCTTCTCTCCCTCCTTTCTTCGGTGTTGCAGCTCCACTGTTTAGTGCTCAGAGTTTGAAGGCACTCGAGGTCATAGAGGAGACGGAGGGAAAAGGCGGGGGGCCGGATGAGCGCCGCGCCGGTCGGCCGGTCAGGTGCGGCGCCACCAGTGATCATTAGGGTTACAGCTGCCCGGCCCAGATTGTGTGCTGCTGCACCAGGCGAGATGTTCTGCCCTGGGAGAGGAGCGAGCATCTGTCTGTCCCTCCCCGTAGACAGCCGCCTCCTACCAGCCTGTCCAACTCAACCCAACTGGTAACAAGGTCACCCAACTCTTACTTTCCCTCACTTACTTACACACACCCACACGCACACACACACACACCCAGCTACTCTGCATTTCACTTCCTGTTTTGCTCCTTGGCAGAACAGCCATGCAGAAAATGTAACATGTCATTCTCACCAACCCTGTTCAGCTTCAATCCACCTTCAGAAGTGGACTACAGCACAGGGCATTCTGGGTAAATGCAACCAAAGCTAGCATGCTAGCCTAGCGCTAGCAGCAGAAATGGCTCCTGGTCTTCAGCCAAAGACTGAAGTGAAATCCTCCAACACTAAAATCTGACGCCTCCCATCTTGTTTCCCTCTGGTGAAGCAGGAAGTTGCTCTCAGCGTCTTCAGAGGTTTTTGTGTTGTTTCCTTCAGTGGTTCTTGGTGCAGCGCCCCCACAGGCCAGGAGGGGAACAGGTTGGTTTGACTCAGAGCAGAGAGAGAGAGAACGAACCAGAACAGATGTTGAAGTTTTGGTTTCAAATCAACCATCAGGAGTGAAAACATTATTCTGCAGAACGCTGCAGAGCGTCTGTAGAGACTCATTCCTTATCTGTGACGACTGTTAATTGTATAAAATGATGATTGTTGATAAAAGGAAATTTTCATCACAGAAAAACTAATTGGCTCTTGCAGAATGAGCTTTTTTCCATTTTTAATAATTGTTTTTTTAAACTCGTTAAACCTGTACACAATTTTAATTATGTTAATTCCCAGGGGGAACATTTTTATTGGACCGCCAGTATCTGTGTGACTTTAGAATTCAAACAACGTTTTAACTTTTATTCCCCTTTAGGCATGAAAATACTCAGCGTTATTGTTTTTGATTCGACAAGTGGAGCATAAAATCATATTTAATATTTGGTCTTTAGGTCTGTATGTAAACAAATATATAAAAACTAAAGAGTCCAGTTTCTCCAGCAGAACATCTGCCAGGTTTTGTAGTAAAAGTTTAAAAATGATTCTTGAGACCTGAGTTAATATTTAAAAATGATATCAGACAAAAATTTAGTTTTTATTTTAGATCATTGCTCAGGTGTTAGAAATCAACATAACTGGATATTTTGTAGATTTTGTTGCTGCTGATTATTTTCTGGTTTTTGTTTGAGGATTAATCAGATTAATCAGCTAATAGTGGAGCTAATTTTTGTTTAAAGCTTTAGCATTTTGCCAAATTTGAAAACATTTAGCCCACTTAGCTTCCCCTAAATTGGTTTTTCCAGAGAAATTCTGAAGCCCTGATTTACTTGGATGTTTAACCAAAGTGTAAATACCATTTTAGCTTAGCACTTTAGCTTCTGCTAAATACCAGGCTGGCTTAGCGATTTAGTGTTAGCATCGGCCATGTTTGTTCTTTTTAAAGGCTTTATTATTTGACAGGAAGGTGGGTCATGACAGAGGTTGCCAGGCCGGGACTCGAACCTGCGACGGCCGCGTCGAGGACTGAGGCCTCTTTATGTGGGTTGTGCTGAACCGCACAACCCAAAAGCTTTGAACTAGCTAAACATATTGCTTGAAGAGAACAATTTAAATAGTGCACCAACACACCACCCTGCTAAATGCCCTCTTGGTATGGGGCTTTAGCATTAGCTTAACCTAAATACCACGTTACAGTGGTTTAGCGATAGCTGAGGCTAAATACTGTATCACTATAAAGCATTAGCAGAAGAAATATTTATTATTTGCACGTTATGCTTATCTCAAGTGACTTTTTAAGTTTGTTTTTGTGCCTCCTGTTGGGCTAATAAAGGATCTTAGATTGTGAAGGAATAATTCCTCCAACAAACAACATCTGTCTTTTCTCTCTTTGCTGATCTACAAGATTCAGTAAAAAATTGGTGGTTTGTGGAGAAAATTCAGCAGAAGACACGGATCATTTCTTTAAAACTAGATACTTATGGACACTAAACAGATTTACTGCACATCAGCTGAGAGACGAGGTTAGAAGCAGCGAAACCTTTAATTCATGTCGACAGCCTCATCTGTAGCTGATTGTCAGCCAGCGCGGCGGAGCCGGGCCAGGAGCCTGCAGAACGGCCCCAAACAGGTGTGACACCAACTTTCTGCCTCACAGGAGACGATAAAGCCCTTGGTCAAGGGTACAGCACCTGGGCTATTGTTTTACCACACAAAATGGCTTTTAAGTGCAAATTTCCACTTGGTCCTAAAGGAGACCTGGCCTCTGCACTTGCTTTACTCGTCTGAACCAATATGTGAACCGGCCTCATTTGCATAATGGGCAGAATGGAAATGAGGGGCCAGCTTTGTCACACCAAGACAAAAAGAAGAAAGAAAAACGGAGGCAGACTGATGCCATTCTGCTGAACTGCATCTGTGCAACACAAAGGTGTGATATCTTGAGGCTTATCTGACCACTTTTAATTATGATCAGAGGTTATATTGAGCACTGCCACCCTTGTAGCAAAACAAAAGCCCTTTAGATGGCAATTAATTGGGAATTACCAGAGAACAGAGAGACAATGTAATATATTTCACGGCAAAGCGAAGGTTTTTGGATGCGCCTCTCCTGCTAGCTGAGTTTCACTTCTGTTTCATCATTAGTTTCCAACTTTCATCCTGCAATCTGACACCAGGAGCCGACTGAGGGATGAATCCACATCAACATTCAGCAAGCAGAAGATAAAAAGACTTTTTCTTCTCAGGAGATCAATGACCAACCCATATGGTGTCACTCATGTTCAGAAGGTTGTTTATCTTGCAGCTCCTTCCTCAGGGTTTGTTTCACTGCTTTGCCATTTCCTGGTTTGTGTTGTTGCACCTGAGCACATTTGGAGAATTTCTGCCAGCTGTTGCAGCTGATTTAGTCATTTTCTCTCTTCAAAGGAAGCAAGACAAGTATTTACTTTAGCTTCAAACTAAATATTTAGCAATACAGCAGCTAAATACTTAGCTTGCTAAATAGATAGTTAGCAAAAATATTTAGCTCCAAGCTAACTATTTAGTGTGCAAGCTAACTGTTTAGCTAAAATTAAGCATTTGGCTGTGAGCTGCTAGTTTGATGCTAAATATTTAGCTTGCAAACTAAATATGTAGTTACGAAGTTAAATATGTTGCTAGCAAGCTAGTCATTGAGCTCTGGGCTAGCTAGATATTTAGTTTGCTAAATAAATATCAAGTTAATCAAATATGTAACTAGTCTGCAAGCTAACTAGGTCCAAATTAAATGTTTAGCCCTGCACTTGCTACATATTTAGTTTGATGCTAAATATTTAGCATTGAACTAAATAAATATTTAGCTCCGAGTTAGCCAAATAGCCGACCAGCTAAAAAAATTATCTTTAAACTAAATAGCTTTGAACTAGCTAAACATATTGCTTGAAGAGAACAATTTAAATAGTTTGCTAATTAGATCTAAATATTTGCTTCAAACTAAATATTTAGCTGCTAAATAAATATTTAGCCCTAAGCTAGTTAAATATTTATTTGGAAGCTTAATCTGCAGCTTGTTAGTGAAATATTTAGCTCAGCCTAACTAAATCTAAATAAATATTTAACTAGTTAAATAAATGTTTAGTCTGAAACTGACATTTACATGTGACTGAATATATTTTTCCTCTTCTAACAGGTTAAATAACCCAAATTAAAGTTCAAGTTTTCATCTGTGTGAAATCAAGAGAACGTTCCTGGAAGAACTACGATTTTTATCCAGAAATATATTAAGAAAATAACATTTTGAGTAACATCTTGAACAATCTGGGTTATTTTTGAATAGATGTAATATTTGAAACCTTGATGCCATCACCAGGCTGTTTCCTGGTTCTGGTCTGAGGTTCTTTGCAGCAGCAGCCAGGCCTGCACAGCGGCTCTGTGGCTGGAACTTCAAACTGTCAGCGGCGACGCTCTGCAAGCAGCAAGATGTCGCTGCCCGCATCGGCTGACAGCCATCCTTCACTCTGACTCATTTCTCCTGCTCAGCTAACCACCGCTGACGGCTTCTCTTCTTACGTGGGCTTCTTTGACCTGCAAACGGTGCTGCAGCGAGTCGCTGCACAGAGACTGCAGCGTGGTCAGAAAAGACATGCAACATGATGCTTAATCAGCGATTGTGGCTCGTAAGAGTCAACATTTAGGACACTGCTGCTGTATTTCTCATATTAGGAATAATAAAACATTTATTAAGATAAATATTAGTTTTTTTTAAGTTTGAGAGACTATTGTTTCCCTGTCATGTAGACATTTTGTATAGCTACATATTTAGCTTGTTAGATGAATAGCAAGTTAGCAAAAAAAGTTTAGCCCAGAGTTAGCTAAATATTTAGTTTAGATTTAAACTAAACATTAAGTTAGCAAACTAAATATGTAACTTCAAACTAATTATTTATTTAGCTTGCAAACTAAAACATTTAGCTTCAAATAAATATTTAACTCTGAAGTAGCCATATAACTCCAAATTAAATATTTAACCCTGAGCATGTTAAATATTTGGTTTGATTTTAAAATTTTAGCATCAAACTGAACATTTAGTTTAATCTTTAAAGATTTAGCTAGCTTTAAATGTATTGTTTGAAGCTAAATATCTATTTAGCAATCTCATGTACTCTATATTTAGTTTAGTTTTCCAAGCTAGTTTTACTTTAGCTTAGAAGCTAATGTAAACTTAGCTCTGAACTAGCTTATTAGTGAGCAAGCTTACTATTAGCTCCAAATTAAATATTTAGCCCCGAGCTTGCTAAATATTTAGAGTTGAACTAAATATTTAGTTAGGAAGCTAAATATTTTATCAAGCTAAGTATTTACTTTAGCTAGCAAGCTAAAGCTCTGAATTAGCTACATTTTCAGTTTGCTAAATAAAAAGCAAAAGTATTTAGCTGAGAATTTGTGGCAACAGAAGAAAATTGATGTTTAATTTGTAGAAGTATTGCTTCGCTACGTCGGCGTCGAGACGTTCATTTATTTTATTCCAAAACATAAATTGAAGTGAGGAAATGTTAAAAAGTAGTTAAAGATTCCTTAAAAGAAAAAAACAAATAAAAGCAAAGCTCTTTGTTGATGGGAAAATAATTTCCAGTCTGTTTTCCACTGGGAAGAATCACAGCAAGATAAATTCACTAAACGATATTTCCAATAATCCTCTACTTATTTAGATATTTCCCTGCGCCACTCAGGCACTCCGGTATTTACTTGGGTTTAATCTCCTCCAGCTCGCTGCGACCAGGCAACACGGACAAACACACAAAGAGGCAAAACCCTGTCGCCTTGTTCTCTGCGAAGGTAGATTATCTGAGCGCACAGAGAAAATTTCTCGGGGGAAGCTTTGGCGCCGAGTAATAAAACTCAGAGTGTGTTTCCTTTGCCAAGCTGAGACATCTGGTCACCTTATCACAGATAAGTGGGGGTTAGTCCTGGCATCTGCTAGAATTAATCCATTTTGCAAACACAGTTATCCTAATCTCCTAAATATGCCATTCCACAACTGTACAAAGCAGTAGGTACAATTTCACCTTCTAAAGGAGGGCTGTCAGAAATCATTTCCATTTTGGGCCAAATCAAGATCATCAGCGCTCGCTACACTGCAAAAACACCAAGTCTTACCAACCGTGTTTGGTCTAATTTCTAGTGCAAACATCTTAGTACACTTGGAATAAGACAAAACTAACTTTTCAGGATGATAAAAGGAGCTTTTTCATCAATATTACCTGTAATATTGATGAAAAAGTGCTACTTCCCTTATGGCAAAAACAAAAACTGGACGTATACAGATAGAAACGGTTTTGATTTGACTAAAAAAGATCATATTTAAAGGAGATCTATTTTGCAAAGTTAACATTTTGCTTGTTTTTGTACTTCCATTTGGGTCTCTATAACTTCCAAAAACATTCCAAGCACTTAAAAAAACAGTCAGTCATGCTTTAGCAATAAATTAATGTTTCTTGGTGTCTGAAAAATGAGCAGTTTCAAAAACTTCCAGAATTTAACATCACAAATCAGCAGGCACCGTTACGTAGCAACCGAAGCTAAGATCCAGCATGTTTGGTCAGCTGGTTTTACTGCTGTATGCGCTGTACAATGGCTGCTGGAAAAGACAAGTATTTTCTTTGTGGCTTAACATTCAGAAATCACTTGCTGCATTCTTACTGGTTGTGCAGGAGGCTCCACTTCTGCTTTTCAAAGATGTATGGTTGTATAATTGTGCACCTGTTTTTGTAGCCATTTTCACTTATTTGGATTTAAAGTGACAAGACAAAAAAAGCTCAACATAGGAAGTTAAATGTCTGTAATGTTTTATTTGCCCAGTCGCCTGTAATCACACAACTGTTACCAGTGAGGCTCTTTATAAAGTTATGCAACTGTAAAAAGTGTTTTTACCAGAAAACTCTGGCAGCTGTTATGTAATTAACGCTACTAAAAACATGTAAACTAATTACAACCGAATTACATGAAAGTCTATAAAAAGATGGTGTAAAAAGTAGAACGTAAAGCCGTGAATTATGAATAGTATTTTCAAAAACAGCTAACAGAACTGCAGATTTTCAGTATTTGAATATCATTTTAATAGAATTGTTTTATGATTATTGCAGTATATTTTTACCGCCATTTGTGGTTTTACCTAATAAATTGGACTTTTCTCATATAGTGTTGCTGAAAATAGCATTTTTGACAGGTTACAAAGCTTTCTGTGAATTTAGCAAAACATTTGTTTTTCACTATTTTTCTGTTTGAGTTTTTGTGTCAAGTCCATGGCCGCTTTCCACAGCGTGGCGAGCCAGATTTGGCCCCCGGACCTGGAGTTTGACACCGGCTTTAAAGCGTGCAGAGGAATAATGAATTATGAGTCGGTCGGTCGGATTGAAGTTAGGAAACCTGAACAGCAACAGAGTCTCAAAGTGGAAGAAAAAATGGCTGAAACGGTGTCAGAAACGGGCCGAGCCCGGCTGGTCCGCAGCGCCGCCCAGCATGAATATTCATGCGGACGGATTTCTCTTTTGTTGCCTGCCTAGTCAGCAGTCACCGAACACATGGTGAGTGTTGGCAGCGCCCGGCCTAGGTAGAGGGGCCGCGGACGGAGGCAGTGGCAGGAACCAGGACCTGTGAGGCTGACTGACATTTCCATCTGTGGCGAGGCCTGGTAATTATCGGGGAGAGGAGCGCCCGCAGCAGCGCGCCATCTGCTAGGGGAGATGGCTCAATGAGGTATGAGCACGAGCGGCTCTCCGTCGGGCCACTGCCTGCCTCTGACATGAGGGCTCGCATCTGCTACCGAGGAGCCGGGCCGCCCAACACAGCCTGTCTGCCTGGCCGAGAGAGGGGCTGACAGGAGGGAGGAGAGCGGCCAACAGCCCCCCTGACCCGCCGCCCTCCGCCCCCTCGCCGCCGCTGCCCTGCCAAAGGAACACTTGACAAACAGCACAGCCCACTCACAAGTTTTCATACAGATCTCATCGAGTTGTTGGGGTTTTCTGTAAACGGCGCCGCAGAGATCCGGTGTTATGGTTTGTTTTCTGACTCATTCTCCTCGCTAAGGCTGCGGATCACACACCTGGCGAGTGTGTGGGTGTTTATGTGTGTGTGTCCTTGTTCTCGGTTTGAGCCCAGTATGGCGAGTCCAACTGGGTGATCTTACATTCAGCCCACAGACTGGCTCTCAGATCCAACATCCCACAGTAACGGTACGCAGCAGCGCAGAGCCGCAGGATGCAGAAACACAGCTGTGAGCAAGACTCCACTTTACTGCCATGTGTGTTTCCAATAAATTCACTCTAAACAAAATAGATTTCATCGAGTCACCCTGGGGAAAGCTGTCCGTTTGGCTTATTTTACTATAAGGGAGTAAAATAAGCCAAGCTAAGAAAATTAAAAAATAAAATACAATAACAAGAATAAAGTCATTATATTTCGATTGTATTCTGGCAGTATGACAATTCACATGTTATTTTGACTTTATTCATCAGAGTTCGATTCACTCAAAGCGACTGAACTCAAACCTCTGTCTCAGTTTGGCTGAAGTGAACTCTGGTTCAGTTCAAATGCATATCTGAACGCCAAGCGGACCGGAGACCGCTACGAAAGCAGGAAGTGGACTACAGCGCAGGGCATTCTGGGTAAATACCTATAAATAAACACACTAGCCTGGCGCTAGCAGGAGAAATGTCTCCTGGTCTTTAGCACAATCCTTCAACCGCTAAAACTGAAAGCTTCACTGTGTGGTGAAGAAGGAAGCTGCACTCAGCGTCTTGTTCAACCAAAACAAACGGATTAGCTTAGCATTAGCAGGATAAATGACCCAAGAGAAATCCTACAACTAATAAAAACTGACCATACTCCATTTTTTTTCCACTTCGAACTCTTCAGAGAACAGTTCTGAAGTGTTGTTTCCTTCAGTGGTTCTTGGTGGAGCGCCCCCACAGGCCAGGAGGGGAACAGGTTGGTTTGACTCGCAGCAGCTGGAGGTGGAGCAGCTGACATGCCAGCTGACATGAGTCGTTCTCATAAAACTGGTTTCCATGCGACGCCGGTATCTAACAATAATCACTGATTAAAAACTCTGGTTTTCACTTTAACAGACATTTTTCCTGCCACACCAACTTGAATTTCACCACCTCCAGTCTGAGTTCTTTAACATCCGTCACGTCTCTGACAAGTTGTTGTGGAGGCTGATTTTACCCCGCGGATCCTGTTTTCATTCTGCCCCGGTGGCTCTTGCATCACTTATTACCACTTGAAAAATCGCTAAGAGAGAGAGAGAGAGAGGTGGAGGATGAGGAAGAGGAGGGTGGAGCGCCGCATCTCTTCATCGCAGGATTTTATGTGACTGTTTAGACAGATTGGTAGAATTGAAAATGCAGCCGGGGTCTGATGTGGCAATAAAGCGTTTGCCTTTGATCCCGCCTCACATGCAGCAAACCTTTGCATCATCACCTTCGTTTACCCACGCCCTGCTTGTTATTCTCACTGTCACTCGTTGTGACGCCTTCACCTGCGTACACAACAAACTTCAGGGTGAAATGGTGCAAATAGCAGCTCCATGTTAGCCGTCAGAAACATGCTTACATCCTCGCCGCAGCTGTCAATTACTTACAAAAAAACGTCTTTGATAAGGAAAATTTGAAGCCCCCCTGTTCCCCACCTCCCTGCTCTTGGAGTGGCTTTTTCAGATGTCATAGCACTTATGAGAAATTTGTGACAGCATCAACAGCGCCTATTCCCCATTCAGCAGCATTAACTCTGTGCCATGTGTCTAACAAACGGAGGCCATTCTGGAGCCCTTAATGACAAGGCTGCTTCGCTCCTCTCCTCTCCCCCTCGCTCTTTTCAAATTGCTCTCTAAATGAAGTACAGCTGTGTGGACCAGGTGCTGCCATCCCCCTTTTCAGAAAGAACAGGAAATTATGAAATCCCCAAATCCTTCACAAATGGCGGGCAGGAGGGAAGGTTGGAGCGCGGCGGCTCGGCTTGGTCTGCAGATGCGTCTGTTTTCCCCGAACTTCGCGCTGTTGGGTCGCACAACAAGACGCGCCTCATGAGTTCCAGCAGCTCAAGTATTTTAGTTTCTAGACTAGAGTAACTTTTCAGCAGATCTCGACTCTTTGCAGGTGATTTACGCTCCTCAGATTTGCCGGTTAAACTCCTTTATTTTGAGGATTTCATTCCAGAAAGATCACAGGAATGAAGCTGAAAACAAACTTGTCGTTTATTGTAAATCTTTTGATAAAGAAAGTTGTTTTATGCATTCTTCTGAATAATTAATGCATCTTTTTAATAGACGTTCATTGATAAATGGTTTCTGTTGATATATTTTCGCACATTAGCTTAGTAATAGTTTTTCATTTCAAAATGTTTTATCTTCTAAAGAGTCGACTGTTTTTGGTCTTCCTGGTTTTACACGTTTTCACTCACTAGTCTTAATTATTTCCATGTATGTTATTGATTATCGGCCTTTGGGTTGAGAAAACTCTCGGTTATTGGTAGTAGGGTTAGGGTTAGGATTAGGGGTTAGGGTTAGGATTAGGGGTTAGGGTTAGGATTAGGGGTTAGGATTAGGGTATTCGTGGTATTGGATCCATGGGTCGGATTTTAAAGCTAGCCAGTAGAAAATTTTGTAAATATTCAAATTTAATTCAAAAATACTTTATTAATCCCAAAGGAAAAATCATAATAATTGATTATTAATAATAATGATCCCCTATTAGATGAATATGGTGGCAAAAACAACCTTCGGTTCAATGCTCCCGTCCACAATAAGTTTCAAAACTGTGTAAGTTCAACTATAAGTTTTTAATATTAGGGAATTATTTACATAAAACAAGCTCCTGAGAACTTCGTTTTAAATTAGTTTTGTCTCATTTCAATATTTTAAAATATTTTCAGTAGAAACCAGACAATAATACTTGGTATGATTTTGTGTTTTTGCAGTATGAATGTTGGTTTTGGTTATGTTTTGAAGGGATTCAGTAATTTTGAACAAATTTCTTCGAGGTTAAATAAAATCCAAGAAGTCCCCGACCTTGCAGGCCAGTTTTTCCCTAAACGCTCGGCACCAACCGAACCCGTCCGATATTTAGAGCTCTGTGTTTATTTTCTAGACAACAGAAAGAGCACAACTGCTGAAGTAGGCCTCCTGCTCTGGAGACTGTCAATGCACAGCTGTCAATGTCTCCATAAAGCCCCATATCCATAATAGACAAAGCCCTCATCAAGCCTCGGCTTCATCTGGCCTCCCAGATGCCCCATCACCGGGGGCAAATCCCATCCAGGATCGTGCGCCGCACCACGCAGCCAGATGTGAGCTGGCAACATGGCCGTGGGGTCAACACATGGCAAAGGTAGGCCCAATAAATGAATTATACTCTGATTATCATAAATGTGGCATCTGAGAGCGTTGCCGTCGCTGCGGTTGGAACGGCAAGGCGCGTCGGAGCAGCTGCAGCTTTTCAACGAGTGTGACGTCAGGCCGAATGAACGAGGTGATCGACACTGTGAATCCATTAACAGACCGGTGAGGTTTTAGTAAATATCTGTCTCTTCTGTGATATGGAACATTTTTAACATTTACTGTTTTTATTTTTCAGTAATCAAAACCAAAGATTTCATGGTGCTAATTCAGAAAAATTTGCATCTGAACCAAAAATACCTGGTAAGATTTTGTGTTTTTGCAGTGCAGTTGTGGCAGAAGGTAATGATGAAACCCAAACGGCTAAAATATTGATAAACAGCCATTTACTGAAGTACTTATTGCATTCAATAAGTACTTCATAAAATTAAATATTATTGAACATTTTGAACATTGATCAGTCCATAAGGGATTTTGTGACTTTTTTGCTATAAAAATAAGTTTTTGTGGAGCTAATATAGAAATATTTGCAACAAATTTCGCAATATTTGCATTTATGTGAGACGGTAAATGTGACTTTTTGTTACTTGCAGTTCTAGTTTCATTTATAACTTTTAATCAAAATTAAGAAATTATTGACTTAAAACAAATATTTGCAAAAAATGTTGTAATATTTGCGTTTTGTATGACAGTAAATGAGACTTCTTCACTTGGAAGTGAATCAGTGGGGTAGAAATAAGAAACACTGCCACCTGCAGGTGGGAGTTAGCATCACTTAATGTTTTTCACAATTTTTGCAGAAAACCTGCAATAAGCTCAAAATTACATTATTAGCACAAAACATTTCTGATGTGATGGTGGGAATAAGAACTTCAGCAGATAAAATCTGCTTGGATTTGATAACTTTTAACCACACAACCGTCACGTTCCAGGATCTACTGTGGAGTCTGAAACGCCGAATAAGAACCGTGGCGGTCCGGATATGATTTACATGTTCAAACTTTTCACAAGAAGAAATTACAGGGTGTAACACGATGGAGCCAAAGCGTATTTAGGATTCTCAGAATGGTTCCCTGCCATATGCCCTGCATTTGTACACAATTCCACAATGTTCTAGGTCGCTCTCGCAAACATATTCTGTTTCGTCACATGCCAAAAAGACCTTTCTCCATCCCCCGACTCATCCCTCCTTCTCTCTGGTTTGACACGTTCGCACGCAGTAGCTGGCTGCCCCGGCTCCCCGTCTTCTCCTCTAAAATGCCATGCCAACTTCAGAGGACCCAGGTGTATGGGTGCGTTATCAATTCCACTAACAAGCGTGCTTACTGGGATCACAGGACGCGTTGTGGCTCGCTTTTAAGTCCCCGTCTGTAGCCAAGGCTGACCTGAATTGGAGACACGCGGCCCCCCGGTGATAGCAGCCAACCTCTGATGGGCAGTCCCTCTCAGACTTGGCCGGCGCTCCGCCTGGGAAGGCGGAGGAGGGGGAGAGGGAAACTCTTTGAAATGCTGAGGTTCCATGAAGAATTGAGAAGCAGGACAGAATCAAAGGCTTCTGATATAGGAGGGAAAAAACCGAATCAAGACGTGAAGGCAGGCAGGATTCAAAATGTACACACACAGATCACATATTCAATATGAACAAAGAGACACCGATTGGGAAATCAAACTTCTTTAAGGGAAATTGAAACCTTAAAGAAACACAGAAGATATCTAATTTTTCAAGCTGCTAGCTTTAACTTAAGCTAGCAGCTTAAGTTAAAATATTTGTGCATAAAGCACAAATATTTTAATGAATTATTGAAGTTTAGGGTGTTTTCATACCTGATGGGACTCAGTTTGATCGAGGGAAAAATGCAACATTTGTAACATTTTCAGCTGCTGCGGTTCAAACCAACCAAACCCTTTGAGCAACCTGTTCCCCTCCTGGCCTGTGGGGGCGCTGCACCAAGAACCACTGAAGGAAATGAAACAAAAACTTCACCGAGCGCAACTTCCTTCTTCACGAAATGTAAACAAAAATGGAGTGGCGTCAAATTTTAACAGTTGGAGGATTTCTCTTGTCTTTGGCTAAAAACCACAACTCATTTCTCCTGGGTTTGTTTTGGTTGCATTTACCCAGAATGCCCTGCGCTGTGGTCCACTTCCTGCTTTTGGAAGTTCACTTCAACCCAACCAGATTGAATGTTGTAGGTGGAATGCAGATTTATTCGCTTGCCGCTCAGAGGCGAGCGAATAAATACTAAATTATACAAACTTAAACTAATTTACCAAAAGTCAGATTACAGAAGAAGCAAAAGCTTCCAGAACCAGAACAAGAACCACAGATAGAACGGAAAAACATCTTCACTTCAAGTAATCTATGTTCCAATAGCATTCTGCTTGCTTTATGTCGCTCTAACGGGAAAAGGTACTGGTCTCTTACTGGTTCTGGATGGTCTCTTACTGGTTCTGGATGGTCTCTTATTGGTTCAGGATGGTCTCTATTACTGGTTTGTCTGGATGATCTCTTACTGGTTCTGGATGGTCTTACTGGTTCTGGATGGTCTCTTACTGGTTCGTCTGGATGGTCTCTTACTGGTTCTGGATGGTCTCTTACTGGTTCTGGATGGTCTCTTACTGGTTCTGGATGGTCTCTTATTGGTTCAGGATGGTCTCTATTACTGGTTTGTCTGGATGATCTCTTACTGGTTCTGGATGGTCTCTTACTGGTTTGTCTGGATGGTCTCTTACTGGTTCTGGATGGTCTTACTGGTTCTGGATGGTCTCTTACTGGTTCTGGATGGTCTTACTGGTTCTGGATGGTCTCTTACTGGTTCATCTGGATGGTCTCTTACTGGTTCATCTGGATGGTCTTAC